>ML812276.1:239178-260402 GCA_009831015.1 Picea engelmannii
TCTCAGTAATGCAAAAATTGGTATCATAGTGAGTTCCTTCAAGAGACGATTTAACCACTGGAAGGAGATCATGGAATATATTGAGAATGGAGTACCACTTTTTAATGGTCAGAATGGTCTAGAGTATGAGATGTGAAGCATAAGGACAAGAACCTTCTTAAAGGAACATGGATATGATACTTGGTATTTAATTGTCACGGGATATAATCCTACCAAGAAAGAAAAGACTACAACCAAGAAGGAATTGAAGAGGAATAAAAAAATAGCAATGGATTTCATCTAGGAAGGATTACCTGATCCGGTAAGAGAAAAGGTTGGAAAGTGTTCATCAACTAAAGAACTTTGTGATAAGCTACATGATATCTATTTTTCTCCCATCATAGAGTTAGATTTTGTTAAATAAGATACAGGTACAAAACAGGAAGAAAAATGCTCATCGTGTCAAACAGATTCAGAAGAAGAGTCTGAAGTGACAGAAGCCAACAGAAGTGAGTTATTTTGCTTTAATTGTGAAGAGCGTGGATATCTTGAAATTGAATGCCCTTACTTGAATATTGAAAATGATGAAATCGAAGACAATACTGATATTGAAAAGGCAGACTTGATTAGTGCTTTATATGAACTAAAGAAAGAAAGAGAAGAAAATAAGTCACTCGAGATAAAATTAATGAAGAAAAACGAAAGTGTTCAAAGTTTTGAAGAATCCCAGCAAGTCATTGAGAACTTAAGAGCTCAGCTAGAAGAATCCAGAAAGATCAAAGAAAATATATAAGGTCAAAAGAAGTGTTTGGAATCCAACTTAGCAGCACAGAAGGAAGAATCCAAAAAGAGAGAGAAGATATTGACAGATCATCTCAAGGAAAGAACTAACAATTTAAACCATCTTGAGGCAAAGTTTGGTCAAGAAGAGAGAAGACTTGAAGAAAAAATAATTCAATTGAAGACCCAACTTGAAGAAGCAGAGAGAATAAAAGAAGTCTTGAAGTCTCATATGAAGAAGAAAGAAGAAGAGATGCATAAGCTTGAAGAAGAAGTTATCATGTTAAGAGAAAAAGTTTTCAAGATCGGCACGAATGTTGAAGAGAAAGAAACACCCACATCATCACTTGAAGAGAATCCCTCTAGGTTTCCAGAAAGGAAGAATGAAGAGAAGCCAAAAGCTTATGCAGAATTCATTAAAGGTTCAATAAAGAAGGAGGAATGCAATCCCTTGAAGAAGAACATTCTAGAAGTGAAAAATACTTGAGAAGATGACTACATAAGAAGATCCTCCACATTCAAGACACAAAAAATCCTCAATCATGATCATGATCAACCAAGGAAGGAATTCAGAAGGACTACACCACAAAGAAGATAATTCACTCACAGGTATGAAAATTTATTTTATGGTCATTGTTTTTATTGTACTAACTTTGGACATAAGGTTGGAGATTGCAGGGATTATGGAAGAAATGTTTATGTGGCCCCACAAAACATTGAATGTTAAAAATTCCATAACTATGGTCATATATCTCGGATTTGTAGAAGCATGACAGTGACATCCATGAAGAAAGAAATAGATATCAGATACATTGAGATTTGGAAAATAAAAGAACAAGAAAAAGAGCAAGTGAAAGAAGAACGGGTGAATAAAGACCATGTCCTAGAGATCACGGGATTTGTAGTAGTACCAGAAAGAAAAGAAGAACATGTTCAAGATATTGTACTTTCAAGAATTGTAGTGTGAGATCAATCCACATATATAAAAGAAGAAGTCAGAGTTCAAAGAGATGACGAGTCCACAGACAAAGAGAAAGATGACTCTATATCAGAGAATGTATTCTTCTGATCCATCTGGCTTTGAGACTCCCAGCAAATATGATTGTTGAACAGGGGGAGTCTATGCAGCACCTAAGACAGATCAAAGATCCATCCTTCATGCAACTTACAGGGTTTGAGGAGATAGATTCATATCATTCAGAGAGAAGAAGTACAGAATGAAAGATTGATCAACTGATAAATCATTATTCCCACACAGGTATCAATTGGCAGTTACACAGGAAGAAGTTTATGATCGTATTCAGAAAGAGATATCTTCAGTAAAGGTTGTTCCATACATGTAGATTTTGATGAGCAGATAGATCATATCAATAGACATATTTGATTAATAGTATTCTTTGTACAGTGAAGATGGGTCAACATTGTGGACAGTTGAGTCGTAGAGTTATGGACAATTTGTGACATATGGTCAAAGATTGATTCAAAGATTCACAAATCAATTCAGAGATTGGTTCAAAGATTGATTTAGAGACTCACATATTGGTTCAGAGACTGATTCACAGATCAAATCAGAGGCATTTGGATGATTATGATAAAGGAATATTTGAATGCTTTAACTTTGAATTTTTTTTATATATGTCATTGAATTACATGAGGAAGCACCAATGGACAATGAACAACACTAGAAAAGAAGGAAAAAATTCACAGGTAGACCTACATTGATCTACACAATATCTAGCAGAAAATTCAAGTCATCAGAGGAAAAGATCCAAAAAATAATAGCATTAGCATGCACACAGGGGGAATTATTCTTTTTCCTGTGATTAGTTAGAGCAGGTACAGTTTCAAAAGGAGACATATTGACAGAGGGAGTTAACCTTTGGTCTAAGAGGGAGAGAAAGAACAAATGCATAGAGATATTTGTGAAGAGAAAGAACATAGGAATGTAGACATGGGGATCATCCCCAAGCAGAGATACCCTTTGTCATTGATGTCAAAGGGGCAGAGTGAGAAACATCGATGAGGAGCGATGGTCACATGGGGAGATTGAGCATGAGTTTTTTCATGTCTAAGTGTTTCCATCAATGTTGGTGTTTCCATCAATGCCAAAGGGGGAGATTGTTGGAAAGTTGGTTGTCATTTATGTCAACCCTTGGAGAGTGATCATAGATATTGATGCCAATCCATAGAGAGTTATGTCAACCCTTGAATAAGTTTGTTGGCATATTCTGGTAGCCCCAACAGTGTAGTTTTGGTACCCAACGTTGAATCAGTATTAAGGATATAAAGGAAAGTGTAAATGTAGGAATAACCCTCATATATGGATGGTACTCATCATGTCATCTCTAGTGATATGTTGAATCCCATGTGGTTCCTCATAGTTAGAGAGATGTGGCCTTGTAAAGTTGAAAGCCTCGAAGAGTAGTCAAGAAGACCCTAGTTGGTTACAAGTCTTAATGAAAGGTTAAATGGTTGTAACAAGAAATCTCAAGAAGCCCGAAAGTTAAGGAAAGAGGTACTAAAGTTAAGGAAAATGGTCCCAAAGTTAAGGAAAGAGGTTACTTAGAAAAAGTATAAATACACCTCAAGAAGTCTCTCATAAGTACATTACAAATACACACACATTCATTGAATATATATCTAATTGATCAATTGATTCTTATCTGAGGTAACCAAGGATATATAAGGCATTTTTTAGAGGGAAGATGAAGTAAAAAAGGGCAAAATTCCAAGGGAGGATGAAATCTTGTGAGGATGTGTTCTAAGGTATGTTATTTACAGGTCATCTTACCATTTTAGCTATAACATTTTTTCTGAAATGCTTCAGATAGTTAAATCTATAGGATATTTATACGACATATCAAGGTACCCGTGGTAGAAATTTCATCCTCTGGGTCATTTTAGTTTGGGAGATACACTATGTGGAAGACAGGGTTTTTGGTTAGTCCTAGAACTAGTCTAAAGCAGGTTTTCTGGGTAAAACCATCATAACTTCTTAATAAAAGATCCAAATTCAGTGTGAAATAATGAATTGGATATCGCACGGGTAGTAGTATGTTGTGTGCAATTTTCAGATCCATATATAATATATTCTATGTGGGGCATGCTCTACAAGTTTGCTCTCTAGAATAAGCCATAATTCAGCAAGGTCTGTCATTTTTGCTATAACTCTTTTTTTGGGATGTTACAACCAGTGAAAATTGGGGGAATTGCAGAGAAGATACTAAAGAATATTGGGTACATTTTTCAGACATTTATCCATTACATGTACGGAGTTATTCGTGTTGAAATATATGTTTTGTAACTAATCCAAAACTAGTCTCGTGAGACTAAGGTAATGTTTGATGAAGATGTTATTCTCTTGTTGTTGAAGTTGAGGAAAGTCTGCAAGTCTATGATCACATACACCAGGTATGTTACAGAGTTACAGGTATGTTTATATGCATGTTTTGAGGGTTACATGTTGATTTTGTTATGGTGTATGGCATGATTGAGACATATCATGAGTGATATAGTATATGGTTGATGAGCATGTTGGATATTGGGCACATTGTTTGAGATACATTTTTGGTATATGTATGAAGCACTTATTTGTGATCTATATGCATGCTTGTTACACATTTGGCACATATTCTTGGCATATGGTTGATGCACATTTCATGGTACATAGTTTATGGTGATGGTTGATGTACATGGTTGGTACATGGTATGGTGTTGATGTACATGGTTGGTACATGTTGATGCATGGTTGATGCATGGTACAGGTTTGGTACATGGTATGGTACAGGGACATATCTTGTGATGGTATGTTGGTGATCTTGGTGCATTATTGGTAGAAGCATGTATTGTTGATGTTGATCATATGTTTTGAGATATTATCTTGGTGGTATTGGCATGAATTGCATGTGGATAAGAGTGGATCTGTTCCTTGGATGATGTTGAAATATTGTAACTTCAAAGAATATTCTAGTTATATTTGAGTTATTATATTATAGATCAAATCCCCTTTTGCAGATTGATCATGTCAGCTCTTGTATAAGATCAAATCCCCTTTTTTGGATTGGTCAAACCATATTTATATGGTGGTATTTGTAAATTCGGCCCCTACTATTTATAAAGTAGTTTTAACCACTTCTAGAAGAATTTGGCCCTACCAAGTGAAGATACATAACGCTAGTGCCTCCTCAACTAGTATTTATATGTGAGGATGGTGCCTCACTTACACACACTCACACTCACTCATCTAGTGTGCATATCTTGAAGGTAGATGTAGTTGCAAGAGGAAGGAGAAGAGAGGTGCATCCTTAGTCTTGGTTTATTCTTGGTGTTTTGGTCTTAGTCTTGGCATTGTATTGGAAATATATTATTGAGGAAGTTTTGTTGGGTTTTCTCCCCCATGAGGGTTTCCCAGGATAAACTTTTGCGTACATTGTGATTGTGTTTCTTTTAGTAATCCTCTTTATGTTGTTGTTTTTGGAAATGCATTGAATGCTCATGTAAATTGGAAATAACGTAATAAAAACAGTAAAAACTTAGCATGGTATCATAGCCTGGATAAATAGAGCACCTTTCACCAGGTATCTAAAAATGTCACTGTTGTCGTACAAGGAAATTAGGGATTTCTACCGAAGAGGAATTTTTGACCAAAAACTATCTTGGGAAGTGTGCCTTGCCCTAACGCATCTTTTAGCAGCTTGAGTGAACTTTTTCAGTGGCTAGATTCTCTGGAAATTCGAACCCTAGTTTTGGATAGT
The DNA here is from genome assembly GCA_009831015.1 of Picea engelmannii. NCBI lineage: Eukaryota > Viridiplantae > Streptophyta > Pinopsida > Pinales > Pinaceae > Picea > Picea engelmannii. The sequence continues at coordinate 244,692 of ML812276.1, forward strand.
ACCAGAAAACTAGAACCAGTACCAGAAGTACCAATCCAAAATTGCACAGGTCAATTTTCAAGGGGTAAAACTTGGAATTTTCTGAAACAGACAGCTCCAGCAAACTCTCCTCAGCCCAACACATCTCCTGGTAAGCTTAGTTTCAATGTTTTGAGCATTTTCATTTTCTAGTCATTTTATTAGCTCCGGGTCAAGATGTCTGCAAGCACCAATCTTGTTGACAAGTTAGAAGGTGTGGAAAAATTTTGTGCATGGAAGTACCGAATTGGACTCATTCTTGAAGATAATGACCTTGCAAAATTCATTAAAGAAAATATACCGAAACCTGAAGAATATGCAGCCAAAGAGAAGTATAAGAAGGATAAGATTAAGGCCAAAAGAATAACTGTAGATTCCATTAAAGACCACTTGATCCCTCAAGTGTCTTCTAAGAATACTCCAAAAGAGATGTTTGATTCCCTAACCAGAATGTATGAAGGAAAGAACATCAACTAGAAGATGAACTTGAGAACCCAACTCAAGAATACGAAGATGCAAAAAGGATAAACAGTTCAAGACTATTTCTCTAGGGTTTCTCAATTCAATTAAAAGTTAGAGGAAATTGGAGACAACCTAGATGAATATGAACTCGTAAGGACAACTCTTAATGGTCTCTCAATACCTTGGGATGCCTTCATCCAAACTATTTGTGCAAGAAAAGAGAAACTCCAATTCGACGGTTTATGGGAATAATGTGTTCAAGAAGAAGCAAAAGTGTCCAACCGAGAAGTCATCCTATTAAGAGATGAAGATCAATCCCTAGCTGCTCATGATAAGGGTGGAAAGAAAAATTCTAATTTTCAAAATGATACCCACCTTCATAAATAATCTCACTCTCTAAAGAGATTCCAGAAATATCATAAGGGTCAAAGAAAGGGAAAATATTTCTCCTCCTATCAATGTTATCATTATGATAATATGGGACAGATTGCTAAGAACTGTCCTACCAGAAAGGAAGAATACAAGAGGAGAAATAAAAAAAGACATCATGCCCATGTAGCTGAAGATGATGAGCCACCCAAGAAGTTAACTAAAGAAGAGATTGAAAATTATGTTTTGTTTTCTGCCCTCTTAGGATCTGTGACACCTGCAGAGGACACTTGGCTCATAGAGAGTGGTGCCTCTAAGCACATGACAGGTCATAAAGACACTCTGTCTAACCTTATAGAAAAGGAATTTCCTTAGAAAGTTTCACTTGGAGATGATTATCAATACTCTATCAAAGGAATGGGACAATCCACCTACAATCATGATTCAGGAACTCCGATGAGAATGAAGGAAGTACTTTATGTACCAGGTGTTAGCTCCAAAAATGAATCAGTCATTTGGTTTCATTTTGGGGGTGATAGCATGGTCATCTCTAGGTTTCTCTATTTGTTTTTAATTTCTTCCAGTGTCAAAACTTAGGTTTTAAATTTATGCCTTAGAAATAAATTGATCCATAAAGGTTGTTTCTATAAAATTGCGTGAAAATATTTTCAATAGCTAATGCATGTTGCAAGGTTGATGTTAGCTGGTGAAAGCGGCGAGTTTCAATGGTTAAGGAGTACTTTCCCGCAAACAGTTAGCTGGTGAAAGCACGAAACACGTGTTTTTCTTCCACAATTTCAGAAATTGAAAAGATGACACATTCGACACACGTCACATAATTATTATGAGGTGTTGGTGGAAGCAAATGATGATGAGGATTCTGTTATGCACGTTTAAATGGGATATTGTGGCGGATTGTGCTCATGAATGCATGCTTCAGCAATGATGGTGTTGGAGATGATGAATTCACATTCATCATCACAGGTAAAGGAGCAACACCACTCAGTCGGCGACATCAAATCGGCACTTCATATTTTGAACATGCACTGTTCACGGGAAATATGGTATGGTTCCATATTTGAAATTAGCAACACCAAGATTTTCCACCAGCGTCAAACCTTTGCTCAATCAGGAAACTACTATGACGTTGTCTGCCAATTATCCAAGGTTCGAGTCACAGATGGCAAGGAAACAAAGTGGTTTATTACTGAGGAAAGAATTGGACAGCCTATCTTTATTATAGCCACATCCAGATGTGCAAAAACGTTTCTCAGACACAGGTTGCATTGGTTATGTTGAAAGGTTACAAAATGGTTGCCACCAAATAACAACTGAAGCATTTGCTAAATCATATGATGGAAACAGAGCTAGTGTGGGTTCTGTAGAAATGATAGTCGATGAAGCCGCCATTGCCACAACAACCAGCTTACCCAGATCAGGCTAAAGTTGGTTTAAGACAACAGCAACCAAGAATTTAAATTTCAGAGCATACCTTAAGGCGGAGTTCAGAGATATCACCTGGAAGAAAAGCATGCCAGTTTCTCATTTGGAAGATGAATGGCAGGACTTGTTCAAAGGTGTTCAACTCTATATCACCTCAGAAGGCAGGTATGATAAGCTGATGCTATATCATTTCAAACTTTTAGATCATTTCACAGGGAAGACTCTCCTAAATTTACCTTTCTTCCTTCACAAAAGCCTGACCAAAGTATGTAAAAAGATTAGGGTTGAACCTCTAAGTATGAAAAACACTCTTTTTCATTTTGGCTTGATCAAACTGATAATCCTAGAAGAACTAAGACAAAGAGGAAGGACTTGGCAACATTTTCTTTTTTGGGAAGGTTTTGAGACCCAAACTCCACCCATGAATGAGCAGAAGAAAGTTGGGAAAAAGAAATTGAATCCTCAGAGCAGCTCACGGAGGAGGAGAGCTATTCCAGGACCACTAGAAGACAGAATTTCCACATAAAGTCTAAAAGAGCCAAGAAAAAATTAGACTTTGAAACCAATTCAAAGCAGCCTACAGCAAAAAATACAAATATTCTAAACTTTCCATACACGGACTCAGAAACAGAGCCAGAGAAAGAAGATGAAAGTCCAGCTATTAAAAGCCCTGAACACTCCATGGAAATTGCACAAGACTGTGAGACTTTTACTCCCATTGATGAAGGTGAAACATCAAAGAGAAAAGGGTCAAAGAAATCACAAAAAATTAAGCAACTGAAAGAGGTGATTGCACAACAGGAGGTTTTGGAAAGAATAATCAAGGCAAGATACAAGTCCCTGTCTGACAATTTTGCAGAGACAAATGCAGCATTTGAGAATTTGGCTCATGAGAGTGTCAAGGACAAAAAGAGAAAGAATAAAATCACCAAGGACTATAACAGTTTGTGGTGGTTAGCAAAACGCCTTAAGAGGAAAATTAAGAAATTGAAGCAGAAGAGTAAGTCACATCCAGATCTATAGGTACTGGCCCAAGTTGTTATCAATATGCAGGGAGATAAATCAAAGGCACACTGAGTTTTTGGTAAAATAACAGTTTTGGAGGTGAAAGGTTCCTTTTTGGCCAAAGACAGAACTTTCACCAGCACAAAGAGTAAATTTACAACCAGTTAGCTGGTGAAAAGAAGGACTTTCACCAGATAAACAATAGAGTGTAAAGTAAATTAATTGGTGAAAGTACAGAAAGAAATTTTGGAAAGCTAAGCTGGAGCAAGGTAATTTTGAAGTATTTAAAATGGGCTTGAGAGCATCAAAGGATTAACCACTTAATCAAGAAACACTCAGCATCAGAGATTCGTGGAGATTTTGAAGACCAAATGCTAAATTGGTCAACTAAAGTTTCGATTATGGTTATTAAAGGAGTCCAGCTACAGAAGACAGGTGCCTTTACCCTTCCATGACACAACAGAGTCCTAAATATGATGAAGCACAGATGTCAAGATTGACATAGAAGACAGTTCGAGTTCTAGGAACTAGTCTTTGTTTATCAATTGCATTTAGTCAGTTTTATTTTCTATATTTAGATACAGATCCAAGTTTTCAGGATCTTAAAAACCGATTGTAAAAGGCTATAAATGCCTATCTTTTCTAAGAGATATGGGGGGGTTCGATTTTGGATACATTTTGACTATTGTACTAAGGCTCTTATCCTCTAATAGAATCACAGTTTCCTTTTGCCATCAATATCAGATTTACTCATATACTATATTACTCTATATTTTAATTCAATTTAGTTCAGCTTTTAAGAACTGTCATCTTCTTATAAAGCTCATAAATTCGAATTAAAAGACTTCTTACTATCTTGTATGACCCTTCATTTATTGTATTTGGTTATCTTGATTAGTATTCTTCATACCCTGTCCAATTACTCCATCTGATCATTGATTTCTAAAATCACTGGTTTATTTGAATACATGATAAGTTGTTCTTCTCATTAGTCACTGAGTTATCCCATTGATCCACAATTTCATAAACACAAAAAACCAGTTTACTTAAAGTTACCAAGCACCTTTGGTCTACAATCACAAAGGGTTTCTTTTAGTGATAACAAATTGGCGTCGTTTCCGGGGAGAGGAGATCGAAGCTCAGCTTCCTTGGGAGACGACAAGATCTAGCTTTGATGATAGACAAAGCTTGGACATCATTTGGTTGTAATTATCTATCTGGAAACTCCATGAAGGATAGATTCAGTGGCGACTCCACAATAATCAAATGTCAAAAGTGTTTGCAGCTCTTTTGGCTCAGAGGTTTGCACCTCTTGACTTCTCAATAGTTCTTGGTTTCCCACATCTAGTTCCCTCTATAGATATTTGGGGAGATCACCTTCCAATATTTGCAGAAAAGAAAGAAGACAATCCTTCAGATCATCTCATCGGATTTCATCAATGCATGGTTCAGCTAAATATTCACGATGAAGATGTGCTCATGAAGATGTTTATGTATTCATTGGAAGGTGATGCTCGCGAATGGTATAAATCCTTTCCTTCTTCTAGTACATCTTTTTTTAAAGAATTTCATATAGCTTTTCATCATCGATGTGAAAGATTTTTCTCTCAGGAATTTCTTCTTGAACATTGTTGTGAAGAATATATATTGTACAATGAGGTTGATAGTTCTCCTGCTTCATCTTCATCTAAATATTGTACATCTAAAGATCTAATTATTTCAAGTACAAATCATATGAATCAAATGTCTATTACTCAAATAGAACTTCAAACCGGTGTAGGCAATCCTCAATTTTAAGTTTTGCAAATGGAGGAAAATAACACCAGTCATAAGGAACATCAAGAAGATTATTTTTCTTCTTCTGCACCCTCTGTTTTAGTTTTTGATGTGAAGGTTCTTGATGATGAAGAAGATACTTTTCATAAAGATCCAAAGACTCTAGATGACCTCCATTTTGATATCAAATTTGTAGATACTTTTGACATCATATCAGATGTACCTATTGTTTCTAATTTGCATAAAGACCAGGTCATCTCTTTTGAGATCTCAGATAATAATGAGCAGATTGACAGACTAGCAGATGAAGGTTTCGGATCTATAGTAAATTCTAAAAGCAGCCCTCAGTTTGTTGATTTGCAGACCCAGGCAGATTTCAGTTGTTATGAGGAGGAAGGTGAAGAGCAGAAAAGTTCAGATCAACATTTGAGTTTGCATTCTCTTTCGACAGAAGAAGAACAGTTTACATTCAACATTGAGATCAGTGAAAGCAATCAACAACTGCAACACACTGTTGAGCAGTCAATACATGAGTTTACGGCATTTGGAAATAACATTCATGATCAGCCATTTCATAAGATCAGCAATGAGGAAAAGCAGTCCTTTGAATTAAAACAACAAGGTACGGTCATACATGAATTTTATGATCCAATTGCTATATGGATGGATTCATTGTTCTCAATCATGCCATATTTTACAAAGTTTGGCATCATGGTTTGCATCAGTGAACATGAGCCAGTTGTGGTTCTCTTGTGGTACATTTTGATCTCCTTTTATATTGTTTGTTTCATACATGTAGATAGGTCAAGCAATTTACTGCTTGAAATATATTTTTGGAAATATGTATATACCTGAAACAATTATTTGCAGCAGTTAGAGTAGGGTAGCCTAGATGAATAAGCTCATGGCTAAGCATTTCAAGTTTGTACGTGTGAGGTTTGCATTTAGTATTTGGTTTCAGTATTGAATTAAAGACTTCATGCCCAATAGATATAAAGCATTATTGGCAGGGATTGTTTGGCTGCAAATGAAGAGTAGAGTTGCAGGATTTGAATCAAGTTTTGAAATCATATTTTCAGACTTCATAACCCAATGAATGCAAGGAATTACTAGCAGGTTTACAGTTGAAAATTTGTGGACAGATTGCAGATATCTAGTGAAGCATTTGAGACTCCATAGCAAAATGGACTAGACACAGAAAAATTGTGGATGATTGTTGAGCAGGTTGCAGGGTTTTTCAGGTTAAGACACATATGTTCTTGTTCTTGGCAGCTCACAGGGAGCGTTCCATTCCCAGAAGGAGCCTATGTTGGCACATAGATGTGCTTATTAAAAAAAATTCTAAAAGGCGTTGATTTTAGAGGCCTATTAATGCAGAACTGCATTTATGAGGTCAAAAATGTCAGCAAGGTAAAAGGTTTTCTATGTGCTTTTAGAATTTGAGATTTAAGGCTAAGCTTGAGCTCCACATTGCTCCAGCTTCATGTGACCTACACAGTTACAGAACATACATGGGTTAGTCATATAATCAAATCAAAGCTTAGTGTCAAGTATCAAAGCTCACGAGGATACAATTGCCACAACATATCGATTTAATTATCAAAATGTTGGCACATATGAATGTTTATGGAATGATCATTCATTCCATAAGGGATGTAATTCATGTGTTGATCAGGAAGAAATGCACGAGTCAAAGCTAATCAAATTCAATGACTAATAGATCTCGCCAAGATTCCATAAACGAGTCTGAGTGCCATGTGAGTGTAAAGTTGTATATATGGCAGTTGTCAACGTCATTTCACTAATATGCAGGCATGTCTAAAGATAGATTGTTGTCAAACATGAGAGACATAATCTCAGTGCACGGGTGTTGAATATGTTTTATAATGTGGAGAGCACAGAAGCATAAGATCAAGCTATGAGGAGTAAGGGCACCCTTATGTTTTATATGTCAATAATACAAATGTATCACAGCTGGACATCAAGTCATATGGAGGAACGAGCCTACAAGCTTTCAAAGGAATAGAAGGTCGAGTATCAAACAAATGTTAAAGTCATCCATCGAATGAAGGTTTTGTGGGCTGATAAGGTTACAAATAAAAAGTCAATTGGCACATCCCCCTTCAAGTTGGTATATGGTACTGAAGCCATATTTCATGTTCAACTTGCGCTGCCAGTTGCAAAGTTTTTACAAGAAACTAACTATGAACCAAGTGATTTAACTCGAAGGATCCATAATCTTGTAGAGTTACATCAAGACAGAGAGCAGCTTTTGAAAAAGACAGAATTACACCAAGAAAAGATGAAGGATATTTTCGACAAGAAAGTCAAAACAAATATTTTCAAAACAGAGGAACTGGTCTTAAAATGGGATGTAGCAAGGCAAGAGAAGGGGAAACATGAAAAATTTGATGCTCTCTGGACAGGTCCTTTTGTCATAACAGCAGTGCAGCAGAACAATACCTTTGTTCTCCAAAATCTTGCAAGTGAAGAAGTAGCATGTGGCCCTTTCAACGGGCGGTTTCTAAAGACCTATTTTTCATAAGGCTTTTCTTAAAGCCCTATTTTACTTGTACATATTCTTTTCAGTTTTGTTTTTTTTCTTATTGCTTGAATAACTCCATGCCCAATGGTACTGAGCAAAACAATTTTTCAAATTTTCAAATTGTAATAAAGGCTACTGAGTCTAACTATGTTCTTGGTGACCTCACAGGGAGGTATCCATCCCAGTTGGAGCCAAATGTTAGCTCCCAAAATGAATCAGTCATTTGGTTTCATTTTGGAGGTGATAGCATGGTCATCTCTGGGTTTCTCTATTTGTTTTTAGTTTCTTCCAGTGTCAAAACTTAGGTTTTAAATTTATGCCTTAGAAATAAATTGATCCATAAAGGTTGTTTCTATAAAGTTGTGTGAAAATCTTTTCAACAGCTAACACATGTTGCAAGGTTGATGTTAGCTGGTGAAAGTAGCGAGTTTCAACGATTAAGTAGTACTTTCTCGCAGACAGTTAGCTGGTGAAAGCACGAAACACGTGTTTTTCTTCCACGATTTCATAAATTGAAAAGATGACACGTTCGACACACGTCACATAATTATTATGAGGTGTTGGTGGAAGCGAATGATGATGAGGATTCCGTTATGCACGTTTAAATGGTATATTATGGCGGATTGTGCTCGTGAATGCATGCTTCAACAATGATGGCATTGGAGATGACGAATTCACATTCATCATCACAGGTAAAGGAGCAGTACCACTCAGCCAGCAACATCAAATCAACACTTCATATTTTGAACACGCACTATTCACAGGCAATATGGTATGGCTCCATATTTGAAATTAGCAACACCAAGAGTTTTCACCAGCGCCAAACCTTGGCTCATTCAAGAAACTACCATGACGTTGTCTACCAATTATCCAAGGTTCGAGTCACAGATGGCAAGGAAACGAAGTGGTTTATTACTGAGGAAAGAATTGGACAGCCTATCTTTCTTACAGTCACATCCAGATGTGCAAAAACGTTTCTCAGACGTAGGCTGCATTGGTTATGTTGAAAGGTTACAAAATGGTTGCCACCAAATAACAACTGAAGCATTTGCTAAATCATATGATGGAAATAGAGCTAGTGTGGGTTCTGTAGAAATGATAGTCGATGAAGTTGTCATTTCCACAGCAACCAGCTTACCCAGATCAGGCTAGAGCTGGTTTAAGACAACAACAACCAAGAATTTAAATTTCAGAGCATACCTTAAGGCAGAGTTCAAAGATATCACCTGGAAGAAAAGCATGCCGGTTTCTCATCTGGAAGATGAATGGAAGGACTTTTTCAAAGGTATTCAACTCTATATCACCTCAGAAGGCAGGCATGATAAGATGATGCTATATCATTTCAAACTTTTAGATCATTTCACAGGGAAGACTCTCCTAAATTTACCTTTCTTCCTTCACAAAAACCTGACCAAAGTATGTAAAAAGATTAGGGTTGAACCTCTAAGTATGAAAAACACTCTTTGTCATTTTGGCTTGATCAAACTGATAATCCTAGAAGAACTAAGATAAAGAGGAAGGACTTGGAAACATTTTCTTTTTTGGGAAGGTTTTGAGACCCAAACTCCGCCCATGAATGAGCAGAAGAAAGCTGGGAAAAAGCAATTGACTCCTCAGAGTAGCTCACAGAGGAGGAGAGCTATTCCAGGACCACCAGAAGACAGGATTTCGAGCATAAAGTCTAAAAGAGCCAAGAAAAAATTAGACTTTGAAACCAATTCAAAGCAGCCTACAGCAAAAAATACAAATATTCTAAATTTGCCATACACAGACTCAAAAACAGAGCCAGAGAAAGAAGATGAAAGTCCAGCTATTAAAAGCCCTGAACACTCCATGGAAATTGCACAAGACTGTGAGACTTTTACTCCCATTGATGAAGGTGAAACATCAAAGAGAAAAGGGTCAAAGAAATCACAAAAAATTAAGCAACTGAAAGAGGTGATTGCACAACAGAAGGTTTTGGAAAGAATAATCAAGGCAAGATACAAATCCTTGTCTGACAATTTTGCAGAGACAAATGCAGCATTTGAGAAGTTGGCTCGTGAGAGTGTCAAGGAAAAAAAGAGAAAGAAGAAAATCACCAAGGACTATAACAGTTTGTGGTGGTTAGCAAAATGCCTTAAGAGGAAAATTAAGAAAATGAAGAAGAAGAGTAAGTCACATCCAGATCTACAGGTATTGGCCCAGTTTGTTGTCAATATGCAGGGAGATAAATCAAAGGCACACTGATTTTTTGGTAAAACAACAGTTTTGGAGGTGAAAGGTTCCTTTTTGGCCAAAGACAGAACTTTCACCAGCGCAAAGAGTAAATTTACAACCAGTTAGCTGGTGAAAAGAAGGACTTTCACCAGCTAAACAACAAAGCCTAAAGTGAATTAGCTGGTGAAAGTACAGAAAGAAATTTTGGAAAGCTAAGCTGGAGCAAGGCAATTTTGAAGTATTTAAAAGGGGTTTGAGAGAATCAAAGGATTAACCACTTAATCAAGAAACACTCGGCATCAGAGATTCGTGGAGATGTTGAAGACCAAATGCTAAATTGGTCAACTAAAGTTTCCATTATGGTTATTAAAGGAGTCCAGCTACAGAAGACATGTGCCTTTACCCTTCCACGACACAACGGAGTCCTAAAGATGATGAAGCACAGATGTCAAGATTGACATAGAAGACAGTTCGAGTTCTAGGAACTAGTCTTTGTTTATCAATTGCATTTAGTTAGTTTTATTTTCTATATTTAGATACAGATCCAAGTTTTCAAGATCTTAAAAACCAATTGTAAAAGGCTATAAATGCCTATCTTTTCTAAGAGATATGGGGGGTTCGATTCTAGATACATTTTGACTATTGTACTAAGGCTCTTATCCTCTAATAGAATCACAGTTTCCTTTTGCCATCAATATCATATTTACTCATATACTATATTACTCTGTATTTTAATTCAATTTAGTTCATCTTTTAAGAACTATCATCTTCTTATAAAGCTCATAAATTTGAATTAAAAGACTTCTTACTATCTTGTATGACCCTGCATTTATTGTATTTGATTATCTTGATTAGTATTCTTCATACCATGTCCAATTACTCCATCTGATCATTGATTTCTAAAAGCATTGGTTTATTCGAATACATGATAAGTTGTTCTTCTCATTAGTCATTGAGTTATCCCATTGATCCACAATTTCATAAACACAAAAAACCATTTTACTTAAAGTTACCAAGCACCTTTGGTCTACAATCACAAAGGGTTTCTTGGAGTGATAACACCAGGTTTTACAAAGAACTTACTTTCTATTTCAGCCCTATATAAGAAAGGTTTCAGGGTTGCATTCATAGATGGTGAAGTTATTATGTGGTCTAAAGGAAAAACTATAGAAGATGAAGTTGTTATTGGAACAGAAGAAGGTGTTTTGTACAAGTTAAAAGGTCACTGATATGTAGCCTTAACTCACTCTATTGAAAGTCCTTGTGAACTTTGGAATAGAATATTAGCTCACATCAACTACAAATCCTTACCATATGTAAGCAAGGTAGTTACAGGTTTCCCAAAATCAAAGGTTGATCATGAAGGTGTATGCAATTGATGTGCACAAGGAAAGAACATAAAGAATATTTTTCCAAAGAGCGATAGTAAAGAAGAAGGAATCTTGGAACTTGTCCACTCAAATGTATGTGGTCCAATTCCATCAACCTCTATAAGAGGGTATGTATACTATGTATATTTTATTGATGATTACTCTCGTATGACTTGTGTTTATTTCTTGAAGGCAAAAGATGCAGTACTTGGAAAGTTCAAGGAATTCAAATCCTTGGTAGAAAACCTCTCTGAAAGGAAAATCAAGATACTCAGGTTAGACAATAAAGGAGAGTACACTTCAAATGAATTTGGAATATTTTGCAGATATGTTGGGATTAAGAGGGAGCTCACCACTCCCTATAATCCTCAACAAAATGGTGTAGAAGAAAGAAAGAATAGAACAATTATGGAATTTGTAAAGACTATGATTCACGATCAAGATCTTCCAATGCACATATGGGTTGAAGCAACAAGTACAACAGTATATGTCCAAAACAGATTATCCCATAGTGCACTTGGATTCAATACTTTCGAAGAAATGTTCACCAGAAAGAATCTAGAAGTAATCCATCTCAAAGTATTTGGTTTTCCAGTATTTGTACACATTCCAAAAGAAAATAGAACCAAGTTGGATACTTCATGAAAGAAGGGAATATTTGTTGGATATTGTGAGGTCTCTAAGGCCTTCAGAATTTACATACCAGGTTACCATCATATTGAGATCAGTAGAGATGTAACCTTTGGTGAAGATGCAACATTCAAAAGATCAAGGAAATGTTAGCTTGAAGAAGTATATGAAGAAGAACCCGTAGCTCCCAGAGTTGCAGAACTCGTGAAGGAAGTTACAGTTACCCATGATGATGAGATTCCAGAAGATCATGATATGATAGAATCTCAAGAACCTCCCCATATGATGATCTCTCACAAGAGAAAACCAGCTTGAGAAAGACAACTTATTCAAGATGCAGAGAAGTATCGTGCCCCAGAAGGAACCATGAGACAAAGCAAGAATCCTAAGCCATTCTCCAGTTATATGGCCTTGATGTATGATCTTGTAGAAAAGGAACCTACTTTCTTTGAAGAAGGCATTCATAATAGAGAATGGATGGATTACATGACAGAAGAATACCAGTCCATTATAAAGAATGATGTATGGTAAGTAATTCCCAGACCAAAGAACAAATATGTGGTATCTTCCAAGTGGATTTACAAAATAAAACATGCAGCGGACAGAAGTATTGAAAAACATAAGGCAAGATTTGTGGCTCGTGGATTTTCTCAAAAGGAATGTATTGACTATGAAGAAACATTTTCTCTTGTAGCTAGATACACTTATACTAGAACCATCATAGCTCTTGCAGCCAAGATGAAGTGGAAGTTACACCAGATTGATGTGAAAACAACTTTCTTAAATGGTGTTATTGAAGAAGAAGTGTATATAGAACAACCACAAGGGTTTGAAGTTGAACATAGAAAGACTCGTGTCTGCAGGTTGAAGAAAGCTTTGTATGGGTTGAAGCAAGATCCTAGAGATTGGTATGGAAGAATTGATAGTTTCCTTATGAGCTTGGGATTTAGAGAAAGTAAATTTGATCCTAACCTTTACTTCAAGGTTATGAATGATGAGCCAATTATATTGCTTCTATATGTGGATGATTTATTCTTAACAGGAGAAGGAAAGATCATCATGGATTGTAAGAAGCATATTGTTGCAGAGTTTGAGATGAAAGACCTAGGGTCGATGCATTATTTCTCAGGTCTTGAAGTTTGGTAGACCCCGGAGAAGATATTCCTTAACCAAGGGAAATATGTAGTTGAAATACTGAAGAGAATTGACATGTTGGAATGTAAATCCATGAACACACCCATGGAAACAATTTTGAAGCTCTTGGTTGATGCTACTCTATATAGACCGATTATTGGATCATTTATGTATCTGACGAATACCAGGCTAGATATATTCTTTGTTATGAACACCTTTATTCAGTACTTGGTGGAGCCTAGACGTGTTCACCTTGTAGTTGCAAAGCATGTGATGAGATACCTTAAGGGTATGTTGGATTATGGTCTATGTTATACTAGAGATCGCGACTTCAAACTGTATGGTTATACTAATTCAGAATGGGCTGGAAGTGCTTCAGACAGAAAGAGCACTTCAGGATGTTGTTTCAGTTTGGGGTCAGCCATGACTTCATGGCAAAGCAGGAAGCAATCTAGTATTTCTCTCAGCATGGCAAAAGTGGAGTACATTGCAACATGTTCCACCAATTTTGAATCCATATGGCTTCAGAAGTTGTTGACAGGTCTGTTCGATCTGGAGATGGAAGCCACCGTGATTATATGTGATAACCAAAGTTGTATAAATATGATGGAGAACCCAGTGTTCCATGATAAGTCGAAGCACATAGAGATCAGGTATCACTACATTCGTGATATGGTGCACAGGGGAGCTGTGAATATCCAATATGTTGGCACAGATGAGCAGGTTGTAGATGTGTTGACAAAGCCTTTGTCTCGTGTGAAGTTTGAGTACTTCCGAGACAAGATTGGTGTTGTCCAAAAGGACCTCCCTCGAAAGGGGGAGTGATTTTAATGATACTATGGTATCCTGACCAACAGTGGGTAGCTCTATTAGGATTTTATATCTTAGGGGATTGATCATCACTGGGAAGATCTCGAAGGTTCGGTGAGGACGATCTATCAGAGTACCTGTGCATGTATATGTGAGTTGTGGTCAATAGTGGTAGCTACGTTAGGATTTTGTATCCTAGGGAATCTTATGATTCCTGGGAAAATCCTGAAGGTCCGGTAAGGATGTTCTATCAAAGTACCACGTGGTAGCTTGTTAGGATTGTATATCCTAGGGAATCTTATTATTCTTGGGTAGATCCTAAAGGTCTAGTAAGGATGGTCTATCAAAGTACCACAAATGTTGTTGTTGATACACATGTCTTATTTTGTTGCCACATGTTGATGATGTTGTTGTTCTAGCTTCGTGTTGTTGATGGTGTTGTTGTTCCAGCTTCGTGTTGTTGATGTTGTTCTAGCTTCATGTTGTTGATGATGTTGTTTCAACTTCGTGTTGTCAATGTTGTAGTTCTAGCTTCGTGTTGTTGATGATGTTGTTTCAGCTTCGTGTTGTTGATGTTGTTGTTCCAACTTTGTGTTATTGATGTTGATGTTTCAGCTTCATGTTGATGATGATGATGATGATGATGATGATGTTACTCAAGCTCCATGCTGGAAACGATGATGATATTGATGATGAGAAAAACTTCTGATGATTTATAGATGTGCCAATCAGTGTTCCAGATCTTGATGATGATTCTTCCCTCTCCTTCTCTTGATGATGTTGTATTGGGTCATGTCAGTAGAATACCCTTCTCATTAAGGAGGAGTGTTAAAATATTGTAACTTCGAAGAATATTCTAGTTATGTTTGAGTTATTATCTTATAGATCAAATCCCCTTTTGCGGATTGATCATGTCAAGTCTTGTATAAGATCAAATCCCCTTTTTTGGTTTGGTCAAACCATATTTATATGGCGGTATTTTTAAAGTCATCCCCTAGTTTTTATATAGTGGTTTTAACCACTTCTATAAGAAGTCATCCCTACCAAGTGAAGAGACATAACCCTAGATCCTCCTCAACTAGTATTAATATGTGAGGATGGTGCCTCACTTACACACACTCACACTCACTCATCTAGTGCACATATCTTGAAGGCAGTTGCAGTTGCAAGAGAAAGGAGAAGAGAGGTTCATGCTCAATCTTGGTTTATTCTTGGTGTTTTGGTCTTATTCTTGGCATTGTATTGGAAATCTATTATTGAGGAAGTTTTGTTGGGTTTTCTCCCATGTGAGGGTTTCCCGGGATAAAATGTTGTGTACCTTGTGATTGTGTTTATTTCAGTGATCCTCTGTATGTTGTTGTTTTTGGAAATGCATTGAACGCTCATGTAAATTGGAAATAACCTAATAAAAATAGTAAAAAGTTAACAGATGAGATAGTGACAGGTTGGACAGATTGATGTGACTGTGATTGTGACAGTGATAGTGATAGTGGCAATGACTGTGGCAGATGATGTGACAGTTGGTCTACATTTATATTTCAGGGTGGCGGGACGGGGAAAGGAAAGGGGGTTACATCATCCTTTTGGTTGGATCTAGAGAATCAAGGAGTTGGAGCTTCCTTAAGGTTAGATCCTAAGAACTATGTGGTTGGAGCTACCTTCTAGTTGGAGCCGAAGAACTCAGGGGATTGTAGCCTCCTTCTGGTTGGAGCCAGAGAATTCAGGGAGTTGTATCTTCCTTCAGATTGGAGCCTAAGAATGGGGGTTGGAGCCTCCTTCCAATTGCAGCTGGAGAATATGGAATTTGGTGCTTCCTATGAATAAATTCTTGATATATATAAGAAAGCATTATGTGGTTTTATCCCATTTGGGTTTCCACGTAAAAACTGGTGCATTGTGTTCTTGATGTGATGTTGATGTGATATTGCTTATGATTACATTTTTATGATA
>ML812276.1:264021-292386 GCA_009831015.1 Picea engelmannii
AAGATTTCAACCCCTCATTGACACTGAGTGTATCGACAATGATCTTCTTTCTCTTGCCGACATAGACTATGTCAAAAAGACATGCTTTCATCTTAAGGCCTCTCCTTTTTGCCTCCAGCTCAAATCCTTCTCACTTCTCATGTTGGTCAGATTCTTGTGGTTTCAAACGATTAATCCCTCCACACTTAATTGAATCACCAATGGTCAATTTCCTACCTAGATTATTCTACATCATTTTATATTCGTAACTGAGTATGTTTGTGTCGCTAACGGCTTTAGTTGTGCATACCATACCAGCTTGTATACTTTGCGCTTCTTGATTTTATGACTAATTATGATGGTGAAAGTGTCATTTATCGTCAGATGGGTTAGTTATAGCATCTATGAGACTTACGTCGTCCCTGAATTGCATCTCACGAAAGAATTAGTCCTCCCATCTCACAAACGAAGTCAAGTGCTTCAAAGGTCGGTCGAAAATTTTCACGGGATTATATTTTTGAGCCACTGATAGATTAACTCAACTCTAATGGATGAATCAAGACCTTGTATAACACAAATAACATAGGAACTCACGGGATCGAATTTGGGCAAAGAAACAGCAAGAACGGGACCCAAACTTTCATTAAAAATCGTCTTTGATCACAATTTTTGGACATTAGTCAAAGTGTGTTTTTCATCCCCCGAAGTAGACCAACTGTATGATTTACACGATTACGATTCCAATGCAACTGACGAAATCAAAATCTGAGGCCAAATGTGCCAAAACAACCACTAGGGATTTATAGCACAAATCAATCTCGTTAATCATGGCATCGTTGAAATGTTTAAATAACATAGTAAGTTATCTCAACAAAAGTATCTCCTTGTACTCTCCACGTCGCAAAAAATGACACCCCAATTGAACATCATATGAACAAGTTATAAATCTTTGAAATCATGATATATAACATCCAAATCCCTTGAGCAAAGTAATCGATTATTATACTTCCATTATTATCCTTGGTTTTGAGTTAATCCTCCCTTACCTAGTTTCAAAGTTATTTTAGAGAAAATAGGGCCCAAAGTTAACAATTGCACGTGGAGTGGGGGAAGGGGAACAACCCACGCACCTCCCCTTCCAATTAAACATTTCAACAACTACTTAAATAACCCTCGCGCGTTTGCATTACACTTTTTCACCCTCACCACTTACCAGAAGCAATGAATCAAGGCCATCAATAAGCAAAGAGCTTTAATGCTGCAGCAGCTAATATATATATGGATTGTCTTGGTATATACATATATCCGTGTATATATGTCGTCATATTGTTTTGATATATATGTTGTCAAATTTTCTTGGTATATATAACGAAATATATCTTAAAGTGTATATATTCTTGTCTTTTGGATAATTTTTGTTCCTAAATTAATTACATCATAATGCATGGAGGACCTATTAGTTTTAACATTTGTAGGTTTCTTATTTCTTAAATCTATCTTGTAGATCGAAGATATTTTCTAGAGTCACCACATTTTTGGGAATGACATTATTTTTCAAATATTTCATCCCCCTTAAGGATTTTAGGATGCCTTCAAATGTTTTTCATCATCTATGACAACATCTTGGAAAGCACCTTCACTAGTCAGGAATTCCATAATTTGTTGATCATCCTTAAAAACTCTCCAATTAGTAATGTTGTCTAGAACAAAAGGCTTGAAAATTAATTGAACAAAAAAATTATCAGAAATAAAATCATCTAAAGGGCCCAATCAATAATTAGCAATAGCTAAAACATCTACTTCTAAATTATAAATTAAAATGAAAATTATATTAAATATTTCAAATTTATCAATCAAATTCCATACCTTATGCTAGTAATTTTTAAAACAAGGTGAATGACAATGAATTGAATTTTTAGCCTACATCATTATAATTTCTAAGTCACCAAAAATTTATGCATTTAGCATTCAAATCCATATATTTTCTCGATCCTTAAATTAAAGATTCATACACAATTGTGTTATTGGTACCCTCAAATTATAATCTACCAAAAATTAATATTTGTGTATATGTTAAATCACTTAGGATGCAACTAGGTCTTACACCTTCTTGTGATTTACAACCATAAAAAAAACAACTTTCAAATGTTAGTTGCCACCTCTAAATTAGTTGTGCCAACATTGCCTAATTCTACTCATTTACAGTGTGGCACATCAATCTAAGTGCAATGAAGGAGTTCTGACTATTTGTTGGTTTCAAAAGGTGAAATAAGTACATTAAATTTTCCAAAATCATCTTCCATAAAATAATTTCCAAGAATAAAACTTGAAAATAGAACTAATTCATTTTTATCATCAAGATCAATAATTGTTTGTTTCATAAAGTTTTCATGATATATCCTAATTTTTTTTTCCTTTTCATGACAGCTACAAATGTGACCAATCAATGGAAAAATATCCTTCCACTTCTAATACCAACCCCTTCTCAACAATAAATCATAAGCTTATGGAATGTCAACGACAATTGTATAATTTATTTGATAAACTTTAGGATTAGAAGTGACTTGAATTAGGACGTCTTTAAGTTCACCAATTACTTTGAACTCTGATGTGTCTAGCTAAATGATATGTCTAGAGAATTTACTAGTTTCTGCATTCGGTTTTCTACAAATATAATGTGGCATAATGTTTGAGGAAGATCCAAAATCAACTAAACTATTATGAACATTTCAGTTGAAAATTTCAAAAGTCAAGAGAAAAAGTCAGGTATGGGAAGTAGATTTCTTCTCAATTGTGGTTGCATTTATCACTATTTTTTTCTTAGAATTAGTGTTGATTGTCAATCTATGTTTTTCATCAGCAATGAATGTTGATTTCTATTTTCTCTTATTGGATTCATTCAAGGCTTTCAACAAAAGATTATTCTGCTAGGTTAAATTGCATAAATCAAACATTAAGACATTTGCTTTGGTCTTTTTTTAAATGTTTAGCAATGTTATATTCCAATTCAGTAACAAAAGAAGGAGAAAATGAATATTGTGCATCATTAAAAACTATTTTCTTGGGATTGGAGGAGATTAAAGGGAATGTTGTTAAGGAATGAATACATTTACTTCTAAGATTATAATCATTTTGTGGAGTTTGGGAAACATGCATTTCTTCAAATAGCTCCTCGTCCTCATCATCTTCATTCTATTCAACATGTAAAATATCCCACAAAAACATTTTCATCTTTCTTGTTGTTCTAGATCTTCATCATTTTTTGTTTCTTCAAGAATTTCTTCAACCTCTTGACTTGAAGTGTTGGATTGAGTTGGTGAAGATACAAATACTCTAAACATGTTAATAAATTGAGGACATGTTTTCTTTGAACAATTAGCCATGTGTGCTCTATAGAAATTTTCCATAGAAAAATTCTCTATATATAAATTCGACTTGACTAGAGGGGCTTTAGGAGATGGAGTGTTTTTCTTAAAAATGGTTTAAATACTTTGTTTGTTGAACTCCCTTCCCTAGAATTCTTCTTCAAATCAATAATCGCATATGAAATTTTCTTTACAATTTTATATAGACTTTTCAAATTAGTTGGTTCTTTGTCTTCTATTTTTGTATTCAATTTAATTAACATTAACGATTTCTTATTTTTGGGTGCAACTTTCCTTTCCTCCGATCTACTATTTCACTTCAAACCTACCATCTCCTTTTCCACTTTAATTAATTATTTGATTTTCTAACATAGCAATTGAAATAGGCAAAGTAAGTGTATAAAATTAATCTTGTATATCCTGAGCAAGTATGGAACATTATAGGATATTATTTAGAACTGTGATGAATCGTTGATTAAAATCCTTAATTATTACTTTATTATCCATTTTCATTCTTGATAGTTCTAATAGCAAAGCAGTTTAGGTCCTCTCATCACCAAATTTAGTTTTAAATGTTGATTCAAATTGATTCCAATTAGTGATGAATCCAGTAATTAAGTTAAAATACCAAGTGGAAGATTTGTTTTCAAAGATATAAGGGAAAAGATGACATAAAACATCTTCATGTTGAACATTCATTAACCACACAGTCAATATGAATTTTTTAATGTGATATTTAGACTAGATTTCTCTCGATCAAATTTAACTAGCAATCTTTTAGGATGGTTGGATAAATCATGGAGTTGTCCTAGTGAATGCCATAGAATCTTGTGCTAGACAAGCAAGCTATTGGTTCTGATTTGCACCAGGCATCATAAAGTAATAATTTTTAGTTGTGAGAAAAACTAGAAGAACTATTTGATGGACTAGTAAGAAGAATTTGGTCTAAAGGTTCAAGTCTCCCATCCAAAGAATAAGAAACTAGTTTATCTAAACTCAAAACAAGGGTGTCGTCCTCTATTTGGACAATGTTTCTACAAGCTTTAGTAAATGTAGGCAACTACTACACAAGATGCAATTGCCTAATTTGATGGACAATTGATCGAGTGATACGATAAAAGGCTTGAAATTTCGATTTAGGGACAAAAAATTGATATTCAACTAAAATTCAATTTCAGACTGTGGTTTAGATTATGTGAAATTAGGATTTTCAAATTCTGCCTCTATGTTTAGGAAATTTGGTTCAAGGCTAGGACGAGTTTCACCTTTTAATTAAGATTGGTTAGATGATGATTCAGGGTTGTTTCTATTTTGAAAGAATCCATGTGACAATGAACTACCATTGTCAACCATATAAGGGCATCCATCCCTCTAGTGTAAAATGTTACTATGGAAAAAAGTTTTTGTTAGGATATTTAGACACTTAGGAGTTAAGATCAACTTGGTATAATCTATCATTAGGTTAAAGTGTGTTTATTTAGTATTCATTTGTAATCTGGCGGTCACAATATGTTCCTGACATAGAGTGATCCAACGACTCATATTCTCTTTGAACTTAACATCTACATTGATCTGTGGCTTAGCATCCAATTAGTCCATGATGTATATTTAAAGAGCATGCAGGGTCATCTGTCAATGATCGATTGTGAGAACATCTCTTGTAATATTTTTCTTTTTCATTAATAAAGGTCCTCAAGTAGTCACGTTGGTTTAGCATGTAAAAACATTGGTGTGTTGATCTTTGATCTAGTTTTGTGAGTGTTTACTAAAGGTGTTTTTCCTCTATTGGAATACTTATGTTGTTAAACATGGTATCAGAGCGCATTTAAAGACTCGTTCTCGTTGTATATCGAGATCTCGAAGTCGTGTTGTTGCATCTCAGGTTTCTACTATTTCCATACATTTATTGGCTAACAAGAATATTCCATTGTGTCCAGAGCGCTCATTTCAGTTAGGTATTTTTTTCATTTCACTCGAAAAAAAGTTTATATTTTCCCAAGATACAACCATTTTAGTCAAATCTGAAAGTATAAAGCCTAACATAAGCCCCTTTTAAACTTTTACAGAGATAATATTTTTACAAAGATATGACTAATCCATTGCATCCAAAGTGTTCATTTCAGTTAGGTGTTTTTTTTCTTTTCACTCAAAAAAAAATTATATTTTCCCAAGATACGACCATTTCAGTCAAATCTAAAGGTATAAATCTTGACATAAACCCCTTTTAAATTTTTACATCGATAATATATCTATCTATATATATATATATATATATATATATATATATATATATATATATATTCGAGTTGTTAATATTTTCGGTCTGCATATGCTCTTTTCCCTACGCTTTGTGCGATCTTGGAAAATCAATAACATAGCAGAAAGTGTTTTCTTTTTAGCGTAGGATCTTTTTTGTGCACTCTGTGCGATCTCAACAAATCGGAAACATAGGGAAAACTTGCATTTTATGAGTAAGCTAACCAAGATCTAACCCTTGTTGTTGTTGAGAAGTGAAATTTTGTATGTGTGTGAATGGATGAAAAGATTTTTTTTATAGCATGCACTCCAAGGCCGTCTTCCACAACAACAACAATGACAACCCCCATCATCCTTCTTAAGAATATAATGTATTTTACACTATCCCATTTGGTTAAAAGTTGTTTTACTTAGTAAGAGGTCTTGAGTTCAAGTCTATTTTTTGTTACTTTTTGAAAAAATTCATGCATTCATTATAAAGTGTATTTCACTTAAATTATAAAATTCAATCACTATAAAGTAACTTCAATATTTATTTTTTAGTTACTTTTTGCATGCAACGTTAATTTACAAAGTAACTTCATTGTAAAAATGATTCTCGTTTATTCTATAAATGTCAGTCACTTCATAAGTAACTTATTTGTAAAAGTGAGGTTATAAGAAAGTTAGTGAAGAAGGGGCATCGCCACATGGACCAACTTCAACTTGTCACATGGCTCTTTGGTTATTGTTTATGCCTTTTTTTAAAAAGGCATAACTTTCACATCCGAAGTCTGTTTTCAGCGTCATTTTTTTTAAACAACCTATTTTTTGATAGTTTTTTTTTATCTAGACCATCAGTTTCAAATTTTAAATCCATAATCTCTGCATATTTAATACGAATTCTCCCAGTGATCTTTTGCTTACCATTATCAACTACTTCTCATGGAAATCCCATATGGAGGATGTATTAAGAAGTAAAGGATTGTATCAGATTACCTTGGGAAAAGATCTAGAACCCACTGATAATGACAATAAATTCAAATGGGATAATAATAGTGATGAAGCACATGGACTAATCAGAATGTCCATATCTCCTGATTTAAGGTTTCACCTTCAAGGACTCGATGCCCCCGATGAAGCTTGGGAAAAAAGTTTCAAGCTATGTTTGGTAAGCACAATATTATTCGATCCCACTAGTTAGAAAATCAATTAATAATTTAAGTCCAAAATATTTTTCGTGCATTAAAGATTATTTATGTAAGTTTAAAACACTTAGACTTTTATGTATAGACTGCAAACTAGATTTGAAGGAAGATCAATGCATATATAGTATTCTTTCCAAGCTTGGTAGTGCATACTTTGTTTTTGTATCTACCCTTTATACCACCAGAGAAGCTCTATGAAGTGTTTATAAAGAACCCTCTTTTGAGTCTTTTTGTGATGCTCTAATTTGAGAGCAAGATAAGCTTGTGCAACTTGGATTGATTAGCACTGTAGATACATCCAACAAATCCTTAGTGGCTCATCAGAAAGATAAATCCAAGAATCCCAAGAAGCAACATCCTCGCCATAAAAACAAACAAAACAAGGGTCCCAAACCCTCTCAACTAGCTTCTACTCTTAATGGTGACAAAGGAGCAAAATCTGAAAGTAAGAAGACTGACACACATTGCAATTTTTGTGGGAAAGATGGTCATGTGGAGTCTAAATATTTTAAAAAGATGGAAGCCTTAGCAACAGCAATGAAGAAGAAGAACATCGGTATTGATTCTTTTTCTTCTTCTTCTCATGGACATGCACTTTCTACTTTTGGTTTCTCCTTCAATGAAACTTATACTTCTTCTTCTAATGAGTGGCTTATTGATTTTGAAGAATCTTATCATATGGATAAGGATAAAGCCATATTTTTTTCTCTTAATGAATGTAACACCAAGAAAATATTTGTTGGTGATGATAGATCTCTTAGTGTTGTAGGGTCTGGAACAGTTTAGGTAGATAATGGTTGTTTTAATGATGTATTATGTGTTCCAAGTATTTACTAAAACCTTCTATCAGTGTATCATATCACTCATTCAGGTGAAGGTAAAACCGTATAGTTTTCACCTCACCAAGTTGTAATCAAGGATTTAAAAGATCTTAAGTATGTCATCGCAACTGGAATTGCTAATGATAATACTAATTTGTACAAGTTTGACAACTTTGGGTCATCATATTTTCCATCAATTTTTGTTGCCCATAAGGATGACTTGAGAAAAACTTGGCATGAGTGGTTTGGTCATCTAAACTATCGCTCATTACAACAACTATATGGTCAACACATAGTGATTGGTCTTCCTCTTGTTTCTTGTAGACATGGTGTTTGTTTTGGTTGTGTTCTTGACAAACATCATTGAGACGGATTTGACAAATGTGTCTCCTAGCATGCCTCGACCCCTTTGCATCTTGTTCATAGTGATTTGTGTGGTCCACTTTCTTCTCTTTCTTTCTCTAGGTGCAAGTATTTATTAACCTTCATTGACGACTTCTCCATACGCACTTGGGTTTATTTCTTAAAACTTAAGAGTGAAGTTTTTGACAATTTTTTAGCCTATAAGGCCCTTGTAGAAAAACAATCTGGACATCAACTTCAACGATTAAGAACAAATAATGGAGGAAAATATGTGAAAAATAAATTTACAAGTTACTACACTGCACAAGGAATTCAAATTTAACATATTGTTCCATATACACCACAACAAAATGGTTTTGTTGAGAGAAATAATCGTACATTAAAAGAAATGGATAACTCTATGATCCAATCTAAGGGGTTAAGTCTTCATTATTGGGAAGAAGCCATCAATTGAGAAAAATACATAGTAAATCACACTCCCATAAAGGCTCTAAAAATTAAAACACTGAAAGAAGCATGGAATGAAATTAAGCCAGATGTAAGCCACTTCTGTGTATTTGGTAGGTAGCATGGGCTCACATTCCTGATGAGAAATAAAATATTTACATCCTTAAAGTGAGAAGTGTATTTTTGTTGGATATTCTGAAGATTTTGAAGGTTACATACTTCTTCAATCTAATTCTAATGAAATTATTATTAGAATATATGTTAAATGTGATGAAAATATCTTGTCCTACGAACCTAACTCAGTCTTTGTTCCATCTTTTGGCCTGCAATCCATCTTCAGTGTTTGAGCCATATTCTATTCCTATTCTGGTTTCTTCTTCTTCAGATGATGACGGTGAGGATGAAAATCCACCTTCGCATGCTCACCTTCCTCCAGATGAGTCCATTGATCATGAACTTTCACCAGCACCACCGCTTCCTGGATGGGTCCATTCAACACAAGAATCAGGTGGTGATCTTGCTACATATCCTTCGTATCATTGTTAGACACGTTCACAATTCTAGTGAACCTCTTCTATTTTGGATCAAGTTTCAATGAGTCATGATCCAAAAACATTTGCAAAAGATTTAGGCCATCCAAATTGGAACACAACAATGAATGAAGAGTATCTCTCTTTAATGGCGAACGATAGTTGGGATCTTGTGCCTCTTCCGAAAGGAAGAAAAAATTTCATATGTAAATGGGTGTACAGAATTAAGTATGCATCATATGGAAGTGTTGAAAGACACAAGGCCTGGTTAGTTTCCAAAGGGTTATCTCAAGTTGAAGGCATTGACTATAATGAAACATTTTTCCCCATATCCAAAATGAATTACATATGCCTTATTATATTCCTTGTTGCCTCACATAAATGGGAGGTCCGTCATATGGATGTTAAAT
The DNA here is from genome assembly GCA_009831015.1 of Picea engelmannii. Taxonomy (NCBI): domain Eukaryota; kingdom Viridiplantae; phylum Streptophyta; class Pinopsida; order Pinales; family Pinaceae; genus Picea; species Picea engelmannii. The sequence goes on from ML812276.1 coordinate 273,380, forward strand.
CTATCTTCTTGCATGGGGATTTGCAAGAATAAATCTGCATGGAACAACATCATGGCTATGTCTCGAATGACTCCAACCTTGTTTGTCACCTTAAGAAATCTCTTTATGGTCTTAAGAAATCTCTTCAAACTTGGTATGCCAAAATGGATAGCTTTCTTCTTGACACCAATTTTTCTAGATGTCATTCTGACCCTAATGTCTATACCAAGAAAGTAGGAATCCATCTCATAATACATGTTATTTATGTTGATGATATTATCCTCAATGGTAGTGACCATAAAATTTTAACCCATGTGAAATCAAGCCTTAAAAAGAAATTTGAAATGACAGACTTAGGTTATTTGCATTATTTCCTTAGCCTCCAAGTAGTTCAAACCAAGGAAGGGATCCTTCTTTCCCAATCTAAGTATGCTTGTGACCTTCTTCATCACTTTCACATGGATGATTCTAAACCATCTCGTTCTTCATTCTAGTCTGGAGTCAAACTTGTTGCCACTTGTACTTCTCGTGAAGTTTATGCCACTTTGTACCATTAGTTAGTTGGTAGTGTATTATATTTGACTCATACCCATCTCGATATTTCCCTTGTTGTTGGTCTTGTTTACCAATATATCCAAACACCACATGAAATCCATTGGAAAGTAGCTAAAATGATACTTCAATATGTATGGGGTATAGTTTGGATTGGGATACATTAAAGTTTAGGGGGGACTCCTTGTTGGTTGGTTTCACTGATTCAAATTGAGATGACAACCCTGATGATCAGAAGTCTACTGCAGGTTATGTTTTCAGCCTTGGTTCTGGACCTTTCACTTTATCCTATAAGAAACAACGGGCTATTTCTCTTTCTTTAGCAGAAGCAAAGTATCGAGTAGCGGTTAATGCATGTCAAGAAGCCTTGTGGCTTTGAAAGATCCTTTCGGAGTTTGGATTCCAACATAAGCATTTGACCACCCTCTAGTGCGACAATCAGAGTGTCATTAAGCTGACCAAAGATTCAGTTCAAAATAAATGCAGCAAACACATCAAGCTACACATGCACATCATCAGAAAGTTCATGAGTGAGTGAGTTATTGAAGTGCTCTTTTTCCCTACAGAAGATCAAGTTGCAGAAATTTTCACAAAATCTCTTATAGAAGAGAAGGTTTCCAAAATTTAATCTATGTTAGGATTTTAGGAAGTTGTCATTAGTGGGGGGTAGACTCTAATGCCTCCTTCCTTCTCTTGTTGTGTTTCCTTTGTAAATCCTTCAATCCTATCCCAAGTTGTTCTTAAGGGGGGATGTTAGGATATTTATACACTTAGGAGTTAATATCAACTTGTTCTAATGTGTCGTTAGGTTAAAGTGTGTTTCTTTAGTATGCATTAGTATACATTTGTAATCCACTGGTCACAATATGTTCCCGACATAAAGTGATCTAATGGCTCATATTCTCCTCGATCTTCATGGCTACATTGATTTGTGGCTTAGCACCCGATTGGTCCATAATCTCTATTTAAAGAGCATGGAGGGTCATTTGTCGATGATTGATTGTGAGAAACTCTCTTGTAATATTTTTCTTTTGCATTAATAAAATGCTTCAATAAATTGCCTCTTGTAATTCACGTTGGTTGGGGACATGGATGTTTCCCCACATGGGTTTTACCATGTAAAAGTGTGTTGATCTTTGATCTAGTTGTGTGAGTGGTTACTAAAGGTTTTCATCCTCTGTTAGAATACCTATGTTGTTGAATAGTTTTTTTTCAAAATAAGGGAGTTTTCTCGAAGCTAAGGACCAATTATCCTTTTCTCAATTTGAAATAGTAAACTTCTCCAGCTTAATGACCTAGCTACCAATATTGGATTTTTAATTGATTTATTACATTCTAAGTTCTAAATGCAATTCTAAATTTAAAACAAAATGAAATCCTAAAATTAAAATACCTAACTAAAATTTTAAGAACAAATAATGAATATGAAACCAATAACTATGAGTACTATTAAAACAAAGATTCTTAATTTAATATATATTAATAATAAAAATATCTAAATAACCAACAATGAAACAAAGTAAGCCTATTTTTAAATTATTATTTATAGTTTCACATGCATAACCATTGAAAAATAATAATAAAAATAAATTACAAATTCATAAGAAATGTCTACAACAAAAATAAACATTACTATAATCATTCCAACATGACAAAGTAAAGGAATAGTCCCATACAATAATACAATAATAAACACCGAAGTCAATCTTCAACCATTGAAAAATAACAATAAGAATAAATTACAAATTCATAAGAAATGTCTACAACAAAAATAAACATTACTATAATCATTCCAACATGACAAAGTAAAGGAATAGTCCCATACAATAATAAACACCAAAGTCAATCTTCAAAAGTTGGTTAGTTTGGTTTCTCAATTAACTTGCAATGTCAAGAAAAAATCCATGTTCTCTTTATCAGTTACTTTATTTATACAAAAGGGTAGGGAAGTCAAAACACTTCATCTCCCCTAACCATTGTTATCCTCCACTTGTCTAGTGGACCCTTGCTCCTTTTCTTTTCTATATTTTTCAATATAAGCTTTCCATGCCTCAAAAATTTTCTCAAAACTCAACAATATCATTTTGAGGAAAATGACGTTGTTCGAAAAGAGGTTTTGATATTTTTTTTAAACGTCTTTGAAAATAAGGTCTTAATTAATGTGATATCCGTAGTTGGGTTTTCAAAGTAACTTTTCATGCATGTTGTTGATATTAGGAAGTGAGTGAAGGTCTTGTCTTTTCTTTTGAATTTCATCTTTTGGACCAAATGAGGGGAGGTAACAGTTTTTTGCAAGTTTCTTTGTTACTTGCCACATCGTGGCACACTTTTCCAACTTGTATTGAATACCCTTCAATGCATTTTGAGTTGAATCCCTCCAATATCTAAGGCCAATTTCAATACTAAGTATATCCTTCTCATTTAATGAGGAGATTTATGGATGAATATCACCAAGAAACCTTTGTTATATTTTGATGTTGTCAAAACACAGTTGTGCTCATTCCTAAGATATCTAATAGGATTATATGTGATTCTGGACATTAGATATATCTTGACTCTACACTAGCAAGTGCTAAGCCACTAATATATTTCACTTTGTACATTATTCAGTTAATTTTGAATTTCCAAAGCATAATCAATGAATTCTTAAATGTCATATCGATTAGACTTATAATGTTTTACTTAATTCTTAAATGTCATATCGATTAGACTTATAATGTTTTACTTTATTTTCTATAAATGTTATCTTAGCTTTATATGTTTTCATTCAAATTTCTACATCTTCATCTTTGTTAATAGTAGCATGTGTAAATGTAAGTCATGAAGAAGCAGTCAAGTTAGACCATATTGATTGGCATCCATCATAATAGATTCAGTGGTGATCACAAACTCTTGATCAACATTGATATTTATTTACTTGTGATATGTTCTCATGGTATTCTTAGATTCAGTGGTGATCACAAACTCTTGATCAACATTGATATTTATTTACTTGTGATATGTTCTCATGGTATTCTTGTTCTTCTTGTCAAAAGTAAACATCTCCAAATTGGTTACTTCATCAATGGGTGTAGGGAATGGAATTTCTCCTGTAGAAACCATTTCTAGGACAATCATAGTAGAAAATCTCTAAGTATGTATGGCTTCCATTATCTCTATCAATGTAGTTTCTACCATGCCTTTATCTTTTTATCCTTGTTATTTCTCTACTTCCCCTCTCTTTTTCTTCTTAGCTTCAACACAAATTTATCTTTCATCTTCTTTCTTCCTCTTTTCAGCTTCACCTTTCTTCCTTAATTATTCTTCCTCTACAAGTCTTTGAGCCTTTACAACTACTTTGCCTTTTGCTTATGCTTCTTCTTTCTTCTTTGTTTCTGCATCTACTTTAGCTTTTGCCTCAACTTACCTTCTCAATACTTAATCTTTAGGTGATTTTTTATCCTATGTGTCTAGATTTTTCTTCACGTAAGATTCTGCTTTGGATTCTTCCTAAACTTGAAATCTGTTATTTTCCATATCTTTTCTTTTTTTCTTGTAAAGCTTAGAATTTTGCAGCAACCCTATATTCTTCTTCCCTTTTCTCTTTTTTATTTTTTTTTCCAATGTCAGTAACTTAGTTTTCACCTCGTCATATGTAAGAGTGTGTCTCTTTGGATCTTCAAATTCATTATTTTCATAAGTATAAGTGAAAGAAATTTTCACCTCAAACCTATGTTTTTCAACAATGCCTAAAGGATCACGCATCTAATATCTCTCGAAGGGAAATTTATAAGCTTCCATTTTCTCCCCTTCCATTCTCACCCCTGAAGAATTAGTCAATTCATATAATTCTATAAAAAAATGATATGGGGAACAAAGCTTCTTTTTATGCTTTGAGATATAGGTGTTGAAACCATGTAAAGTTGTTTGGGAGAAAATCTCATGAAATACTAGCATATTATGCACATGGTATATCAATGTATGAGGAAGTCTTGTTGCCACATAAATCCTAATATAAGTAGATCATTCATCTATATACCAATATTCAATATTTTGAATCACTTCTATAGCTTCTTCAAACAATCTTGGGCATGGTTTGCAAAATATTAGCTCATATAATGGTGCAAAAAAGTGATCATGAATCTAAGCTTAGTTGTGCTTGTACTTATGTTGCTAAAGATCTTTAAAATGTACATGATTACGTTTCTAATACCAATACATGCCTACAAATGAATTAAAGTCACACGCCACATCCAATAGATAAGAGGACATACAAATTTTGGAGGATTGATTGATGCACAAGGCTTGTCCTTCTTGATAGTTTCCCCTAGTGAATATGACAGAATGGTTTCACAATTGAAAATAGTCCCTTGTGTTGGAAAATTGGTTGTCATTGATTTCAACCTTAGAATAATCCCTAAAGAAAATCCTTGAAGCCCCTAAAAGTGAACATGTTGTGTCCACTTGAAGAATCCTTGAAGAGCCTTGAAGGAGCCTTAACATAAATGTATATAACTCCAAAGTGGTCCCCTTATGGCGTAGCTTTTAAGCATGTCCCTCATAGCATTTGATAACATGTGGTTGTTTCCACATGCCCAATTTGAGTTGTACACAAATGGATCCCACAATATGTCCAATATAAATACTACAAGCCTACAGATGTCCAAAATAAAGATTACAAGATGGAGATCGTTGAAAGTATTAATTTTTGGTCAATTTGGATACCCTATATTTGAGGTAATGTTTTTCCTACATAACTAACTCAAATGGAATAAAAAGTTACATGGTTGGAAATCTTATTCTGAGACCTTTCCAACGGTATGCGAAAGTCCCTCTAACTCCCTAGGAATGAGGAGATATGATTTTTCCATCCGATAACCCAACCAAAAAATTGAGGTCGGCTCATCTAATTTTGGGGGACAAAATTACTATATATACAAGATAGAATTTCACATTTTTTTAGTAACCAACGAAGAGATCAAGTCTGGGGTGTGATCAACATGTTGGGGTGTCTTTTTGGTGTGCAGGAGAAGTCTAAGGGATTCTCTTAAGGTTTTTCTTATTCTCAAGGTATGTTATAAGGTTGTGATGTTGTTGTAAGGTTGTGAGGTTGTTGTATGCATTGTTGTGAGGTTGTTGTATGCACTGTTGTGAGGTTGTGATGTTGTCATATGCTTTGTTTTGAAGTTGTGATGTTGTCATAATTTTTTCATGAGTGGATGTTACTATCAGTGGATGTTGTCGTCAATGATTACATTCTTTGAATGGTGTTATGAGGCTTGCCAGGGTTTGAAGGATTGTCTATGGAATGAAGCATGCAAGTGAAGTCATAATTAATTTGTGTATGATGCTATTGAATTGGTTACATCTTATTCATTTGGTACTCATTTGAGAATATTGGTGTCTTCATTCAGTAGTTTGGTGCTTGTGCTTTAGGGATTGGGTGCTTCCTTCTAGTTGGAGCTAGTAAAGTCAGGGGGTTGGTGCCTCCTTCCAGTCAGTGCTGGTAAATTAGGGAGTTGGAGCTTCCTTGAAGTTGGTGCCTATACATCGGGGGGTTGCTGCCTCCTTCTAGTTGGTGATAAATATTCTTGGAATTCAGTGCTTCCTATGAACGTAATCTTATGATATAAAAAAAATTATGTGGTTTTCTCCCATTTGTGTTTCCACATAAAAATCATTGTGTTATGTGTATGTTTTTTTTGTGATGATGAATAGCATTGTTAATGGTTAATGTTTACATGATGTGATTAAGGTTAAAATGGAAAAAAAAATTCTCAATATTGATTCACCCCCCCTCTCAGTATCGGTGAATATTCCAACAATTGGTATCAAAGAGGGTTCCTTCAGGAATAGTCTAACCACTAGAAGGTAGATCGTGGATAAGCAAGGAGAATTTACCAAAAATAGAACACCATTTTTCAATTGACAAAATTATTCTTTATGGAGCATAATAATGAGAGCATTTTTGCAGAAACATAGATTTGATGTTTGGAAAGTTGTAATAAATGGATACACTGCACCAGATTTCCCCCCTACAGATAACGCTGGGAAAAAGCTCAGTGAATACAATTCAAAGGCAATAAATTCCATTCAAAGTGGTCTAACATGTTCATAATCTATTAAGGTTATGCATTGTGATTCTGCAAAGGAAATATGGGACAAGCTCAAGAATGTTTATGAAGGAGATGCTAAAGTCAAGGGGTCAAGCTTCATACTTAAAGAGCACAATTTGAACATCTAAGAATGAAGGAAGATGAAGATATTGCATATTATATTCTCCAAGTTGATGAAATTGTGAATACTATAAGAGGACTGAGAGAAAATATTGAAAATTTAGTTATTGTGCAAAAGATATTGAGATCTCTCCCAATGATATTTGACCCTAAAATCTCATCTCTAGAAGAGAGACAAAATCTGAATACAATGAGTGTGGATGAATTACATGGAATACTTATATCATATGAAATGAGAACATAACAGGAAAATCCATCCAAAAATGAAGCAGCTTTCAAATCATCCAAAGAGGATAAGAAAGAACAAGCCAAGATCAAAACTCTGCTCCAACAATAGTGATGATTCAGAAAATGAAGAAGGAGCCAACTTTCTAAGAAAGCTAAAAAGAGGAACCAGCAAGTAAAAAGTTAATCTTCCTTTCAAATTATTTAATTTTGGTAATTATCTAGGTGGATATCGGTGGCCACCCACCTATTCCAACAAGCTCATCTTGGTAGTTTTTCAGTTTGGCAATTTTTTCCTAGTTTTCAGGTCCTGAACTTCTGGGGTCGTTTTGAGGCCCTAAACAATGTTTTTAGGGATCTCCATAGTTAAACTATAGATGGATTCCTCATATATACCTTTTCTTAAATAATTTCTATTCCTCGAATAGACCTTTCCAATGGGATATTGTGCACCTAAAACAAAGATCGTATGAAAAAGTTACGACCCTGGGAAGTTGATGTACCAACTTACCCCAACGCGACCCACATGACTTTTGGTGCTTCATCTCCTAGGGTTATGTTTTTGAATGTCTAGGGTTTTGGAATTCGTGTTTATTGTAAAATGGATTTCAAAGCCTCATTGTACTCATCTTCATGAGAATGAGCGCATTTGTCACATCTCTTCTCAGAGATAAGCCGCCACCATTCTAGCAAGCTTGTTTTTAGTCTACATTTTATAGTTTTAACATATTTCTTTATTGAATAGAAGCTAGTTTTACTATATCTCTATTATTTTTAATTGTGTCTCTATGTTAATAATAATAATAATATGTGCTCATTTCATTCTGCTCATAAAATATGGATCAATGGTATCAGAGCAGTCTGCTCCTTGTTTTTCTTAGTGCATGTCCCCTACGAGGTCAGGGTACAAAGAGTTGGGTCTCAAGCTTGTTTCTATTGAGGAAAAGAGCTTTCACATGCCCAAGTGACCTTCCATGGAGGGAGAAAAGAAATACGATGGGACGGGATATCCTTTCAAACTGTTGCTCGAGGAATCTCTCGCGCAACAGAGGAACGAGAAGATGGATAATTTTTCTCAAATCCTTTGATGACTACCAACAGGTAATGCATCTTCCTCGAGCGGAGGTTCCACCCCCTTAAAGGTACAGATAAACTTTAATATTCCTATATTTGAAGGTCATATAGACATGAATGTTGTATACAAATGGTTGAATCTACTAGAAGGGTATTTTTCTGTCCATAACTTTTTGAATTGAGAAAAGATTACTTTTGCGCTCCTCAAAGTCATCCCCCATGTCAAAGATTGGTGGGAGAATTTATATGAGAAAAAGGAAACAGAGAAACCCTCATTATTTACACTCACGCTCACTTGGGAGTCCTTCACGAATGTTATTAAGGAAAAATACTACCCTGTTGGAGGTTATGACGACCTGTATAAAAATGGACCACACTACACTAGGAAAGGGACCAAGCAGTGCCATAGTTCACAAATATATTCCATACCTTGCGCACCAAGTTGGGTATCAAATATTTTGAGTGACATCTGGTGCTCAAGTACCGTGGTGGTCTACATATATGCATCCAAGAATAAATGGATTTTCTGGACATCTCATCCTTGGGCGCGTCTTATCGATATGTCGTCAAAATCAAGCAGAAGATTAAACAAAAGACGTGGAAATTTGGGTCTGGGAACCCCTCATAGTAGAAGCAGGGAAAGGGCATCCCCAACTCACAGAAAAAAGGGTAGATAAAATATGGAAAGCCTCGAGAAAACTAGTCTAAGCCAAAAACAAAGAAGGAAAATGGAAAGACGAATAAATATACCATGAAGTGGTGCAACTTCCATAAGAGACCTTAGCATAACACTGTTGATTTCCACTCAAAGCAGTCATTGGTGGATGAGGTGAAAGCCTCTGAATCATATGTGGATTCTGACTCTGAGTCAAAACTAGAAAAGGGGAGACGAATCATTGATGTGGAACCCAGTGTCACCATTTCTACCACTAAGATATAGCCCAATGAACCTGATGAGCCATAGGAAGGTGAGTGCCTCTTTCATTCACAGATGTGGTTGAAAATCACCCCGCTTCACTTCATCTTTGATAGCGGTATCCAGAAGAAAATCATCTCAGTGGAGGTCATCAAGCGGTTGGCCCTACCGAGAATGTTGCACCCACATCCCTACTACATCAGATGGCTTCGCCAAAGAAGCGATATTCATGTCATCCAACAGTGTCTCTTTTCCTACGACATCAAGCCCTTAAAATATGAGGTATTGTGTGATGTTGCTCCCCTTGAGGTTTGTGATGTTCTTTTGGGCCAACCTTATTTATGGAAACGTCATGTTTTATATGAGCCTATGCCTCATAGTGTTATTATTACTTTAGACAGGAAATTGTACAGGATGCCTGAGGTAGTCCCACCTAGTTCCATTTCCTTGATCTCTTCCCAGCAATGTAGGAAGGTCATCTCTCATACCAGGAACTTTTTATTCTTCGTGATTCACTCTCAGAGTGCGCGAAAAATTGCATCCACTTCCATGGCCTCCATGACCAACCTCTCCACACAACAGAAGAGTGGATAAGGTCATGGATGAATACAAAGACATATTCTCCTCACCTACTGGGGTACATCTGCACTGTCAGGTCAAGCATTCCATCAATATGACCCCCAACGCACAACTACCCAATGGGACAGTCTATCGCCACTCTCTGTTAGAAAATGAGGATATCAAGCGTTAGATCCAAGAACTGCTCCAAAAGGGGCACTTCCAACCCATCTCATCATCTTGTGGAATCCCAATTGTCCTATGGAGAAGAAATATGGGACCTGGTGACTCTGCATTGATTACCAGGTCGTAAATAAAATCACAGTTAGGAATCGGTACCCGATTCCTCGAATCGATGATCTCCTTGATCGGCTCAAGGGGGGGAAATACTTCAGTAAGATTGATCTGAAGTTTGGCTACCATCAAGTCCCAATAGAGCAGACAGATGTATGGAAGGCTCCCTTCAATTCAAAAGAAGGTCGTTTTGAATGGTTGGTCATGCCCTTTGGTCTGACAAATGCCCCAACAACTTTCATGAGGATGATGGATGATACATTGTGGCCTTTCACCAATTATTTTTTAGTGGTGTATTTGGATGACATCCTCATCTACAACCAGACTTGGGTGGAACATGTTAGCAACATTTCTTGTCTTTGGCATCGGGATATCTGGGTCTGCAGGTTGCACAAGAAGCGCCCAAGCGCAACGCACAGAAGAAGTCCTTTTCAGACTTAAAATCAAGCGAGCGGGCATTTCTTTTTTTAGCGAAAGGGAAGAATAGTGATTGATGAGAAAGCGTAGATTAACCAAGTCTCGTCAAGTATAGTGCTTAAAGTTTTAAGGAATTCAACGGTTGGAATCCTTCGGGAGGCACTCACGAAGTTACGAGGGTCGTTGATCGCAAGCGGTTCAAGCGCAATGTTATTTCTCGAACTCGGAGTTCGTGAGTTCGAAGGGTGGATCATATCCCTTTGATTGCGCAAGATTTCGAGTTACGAAAAGTGTCCGAAGAAGGTCATTCGGCGCTGACCATCGCGTCTCGGGACTTCGCGAAGGGAGAACGCCAAAGTCAGATACTCCAACTTGTGAGGTCACGAGAAGTGAGAGGTGTTAGTACTTGGACCCTAGCCAACAGTCACATAAGGAGAGCGCCGACCAGAAGGGGGCGGGGGCGACCCATATCGTCGTCCCGGGAAGTGAGAGTTGAAGAAAAGGAGCCAAGGGTCTCTGACTCGCGAATCATGAAATGAAGAGCACTTTTAAAAGGCGGGCCCACAATATCGAGGAACGGTGTCAACCGCCCATCTAAATAAGACACCTGGCGTGCGCGATTAGGCCCCTCGCCTTTTATCCTATCGCAAATTCGAAACGCAAGAAGCAGCTCCATCTTTTCCCGATGCACGAGATGGCGAGATCGTTCAGGACCTCGGGCCCACAGCATTGTCAGGAGAATTCGGAACCGTCAAATCTAGAGGGCGCGTGGCGCCAGATTAAATCCATCTTGGCGTTTCGCTCATCGCAATTTCAAGGAGCAAGGGTTAACCCCTTCTGATCACAAACGCTGAAAGCGATTTGGGGATAAGCACGTAGTCACAGCCCGTGGTCACTTGGGAAAGAAAGGATCTATGTCGAAAGGGGCCAAAAGCGCCGAATCCAGCCGCTGAAAGGGTCGTCTCGATCTCTATGTACCATCTGAGATGATACCGCTCATGGCCTTCGCTTGAAGTTAATGAGGCAAGAAGGGGTGGGTGAAACCTCTCCTCATACATTAAGTGTAAAGTATGGAAGGTCTGGCAAGCGGTCTGCTCGAGAGGGTCATGTGTACCCAGTTCATCAAAGAAGCCATACCGAGTCTTCGACTAGCCAGAGGAGGTCTGCATACACTAAATCAACATTTATTGGCTCAGATACTCCCCCCTGCAGGAGCCATGCGCAGTTAAGGAGACGTCTAGCGAAGGACTTCTTCCTGGAGATTGATTGAAGAGACGCTACGCCTTGGAGGGAGAGCGCGCCTCTGTTGGGAAAATCCGCCCAAGTATATGTATTCAATTTTTGGTATTTTGAAGGTATCGATGGTAGAGCAAAGCTCCCGATTGTAAAGTTTTAGCACAGACTCTAGTTTTATGGTTATGTATTGGTATGCAAGATTTCTTGTTCAATAACAGATAGTCTTCTCACTCCATCTTGTGTTCATCCTATGCTAAGAGAGTTCATTGTCGACTGATTCGAACGAATTATGGCAATTCTATTATGATAAAGGATTTATTGTGTCTTTATTGTTTTCTCTGGTTTTCTGCATCTGAATGTAAGAAGATCTTGTGTTTAGTTGCTTTCCTCTACAGTCTGTTAGAGACCTGATGTTTACGACAGACCCTTGCATATTTCTGATACAAGTCTTCCCCCTACTCACCCTTACTACAGCTTACTGTCTGAAGTTCATCTAAGACCTTGTTTGCCCGTACATGCATGGCCTAGTTTCTGAGATAGAGCCACATCGTCTTGATTTAACCTCCATTTGATCACCCCATTAAACAAATCGTGACATAAACTGATGGGCGTTGGGCTCTGCTCCTGCTGCAATCTAGGGGTGACTTCCGACGCTAACATTTCTGGCGTCGTTGCCGGGGACGAAGTTGAATATTTTCCCCAGGATTGAACGACAACGATCAGTTGATTCTTAAGGTGCATCAGATATCATAACTATTGAGATTTCTACTGTGCACCTGGCGACTCCATTGTGACGAATCCGCTAGGGAGAACCTACTCTATTAATTATGGCTTTCAGAGGTAGGCACACGTGGTCTCATCCACAGCTGCCTCTAGCTATGCTTGAAGCTGACCCAGAGGTGGTTCTTAGAAGAGGAAAGAGCTTCGCAGAAGAAGTCTCCATCGCTAAACCAGGTAATCCACTATCTCCTTCTGTAGAAACTCCATTTTCTTCCCCTCAGCTTCCAAGCAGACCGTATTCTGAAGTTTCCCGCTTCCTTAATTTCGGGAGTGTTCCTGCTGAGTTTTCCCCTCTTGGCATAGGATTGGAGGGAGAAATCCTTGTCACTCCCCTTTCCCCTGAAGTTGTACCTGCGCGTAGACCCAGGACCGCAGAAGATTTCCCCACACCTAGTTTTACCACTCCTCCGCAAAGAAGAGCACCTGCCGACTTGAGCTCGTTAATGTTCTCCTCAAACCCCCTCTTGTTTCCCACTCCACTTCAGAACTCATTCCCAGTAACCCCTTCGCGAACTCCTTCTCCTCTGATTTCTCCTCCACTTGTTGTTCCTACGGCTGGTGCTAATCCCCCTTTGAATAGGATGGATGCCATAGTCACAGCCAGATACACCCCCTTAGTCCTACCTCATCCTATGAATCCTCTCCCTGCTGGAGATTACTTGAAGTATATGCCCAAGTTCACTAGGGAAGGGGACATAACTGTTGAAGAGCATCTAGCTGCTTTTTACAGTTATGCAGACAACCTAAACATTGAAAATGAAGATGTCTGGATGAGAGTCTTTGTCCAGAGCCTGGATGGCGAGGTGAGGAAATGGTTTAGAGGACTGGCCCCTGGATCTATTGTTGGTATCGAAGCCCTAGGTAGTGTTTTCCTAAGGCAATGGGGCGACAGGAAGGATTTCATGTATTACATGACAGAGTTCAGGTCTTTGAAGAAGATGGATGGAGAATCTGTCTCTGACTTCTCCAAAAGATTCAATAAGATGTATAACAAAATCCCTGCCAAGATAAAGCCTTCAGAAGCCTCAGCCAAGATTTCTTATGCTAGTGCGTTTGGCCCCGATTTCTGTCTGTTGTTGAGAGAAAGAAGAGCCACCACCTTGGCTCAAATGCAAAACGCAGCCATAGAAGTGGAATCCAATGTATTAGCAGCTAATAGACTGAGGAACAAGGCCGACGCAGATAGAAGAAAGGGAAGGTCAGAAGCCTCAACTTCTGGCCCATTGGAGCCCCACCCTCAAGTGGATGAACTGACCAAGATGGTGAAGTCTCTGTCTGCAGAGATGGAGAGAATGAAAGTCGAAGGGAGGCAAGCATACAAGGGCCCTCAGAACACCGAAAACAAAGGAGGTTTCAGGAGACCAAACAACACAATTCCCCTGACTATGCAGAGAGAAAGGGGAAGAGACAGAGACGACCAGAAGATTCAGGCCCCTTTTCAAAATAATTTTGTGGCCGAGGGAGAAGGAGGGGATACAGACGAGCCTAATCCTAAAATCCATTGCTTCGGGAACACTCCTCCTTTTCCTCATCTCACCCAATCATCATATGAGGAGTCTCTCATGGACAGTCAACTAAATGAACTGAGCAAGAGAGACCAGGAGAGTGGCAGCCCAGGCAGATATGATCTGAGGTCAAAGAAAAAGGCTAAAGTGCCTGATGTTTCTGAGCAGTCCACCAGGACAGAGAAACTTGCCGATGAAGCAGCAAACAGTCATAGAGGTAAGAGGACCCAACCCCTCTCTCCCGTTACCCAGAGTCATGCTCCCGAAATAAGAGAAATCCCAAAGCTCTCATCTTCTTTTAATTTCGAGCATGAAATTCAAAAGATTAGAATCCCTGTGCCCCTAACCGAGTTGATTAAACATGAAGGGTTCAAGAAACGCTTCTCCAAGATTTTACAATCTTAAGCCTCATGCCTTCCCACAGACTCCATTAATTTGCAAGATGAAAAGCCTGCCGTCATCCTAGGTCCCATGGTAGAAGACAGAGATGATTCATCCCCTCCCTTCTACACCTCCATGAACATACATGACAAGGTACTGCACAACTGCTTGATGGACTCAGGGGATTCTCACAACGTTATGCCCAAAACTATCATGGAAGAACTAGGACTGGAAGTCACCCGAGCCTATCATGACCTCTATTCCTTTGACTCTAGGAGAGTCCAGTGTCTTGGAGTTATTAAAGACCTGGTTGTGACCTTGTTTCATTTTCCCATGAAAAGTGTGGTCATGGATATTGTAGTGGCTGATGTCCCCCCCAAGTTCGGTATGTTGTTTTCAAGGTCTTGGATAAAAAGACTAGGGGGAAACTTGCAAATGGACCTCACATATGCTACTATCCCGGTATTCGGAGGAGAGCATAGAAGACTATACAGAGAAGCCCAACTGGCCTATATAATCAGCGATGAAGCCAACCCTACCAACCATCCCATTTTTGCTTTAGACACTAATTTAGGATCCAGTGTGCTACAACTTACCCATTCTCCCAAGCCTCCTCTTGAACTCAGAAAGAAGCCCATTACTCCTCACGATCTTCCTCCCTCCATCACCCATGTTTGGAAAATGTTTTTTGATGGAGCCTGTTCCAGGGAAGGCACTGGTGTTGGGGTGTTGTTTGTGTCACCTGCCCAAGAAACCATTTCTCTGTCATACAAGTTAGAATTTGAAACCACCAACAATGTGGCAGAGTATGAAGCCCTTGTTCTAGGATTAAGAGCTACGAGGGAAATGGGAATTCAGGAGGTAGCTGTGTTCGGTGATGCAGAGTTGGTGGTCCAACAAGTCAGAAACGCTTATCAGGCTAAGCACCCTCGACTCAGAAATTACAGAAATGAGGTATGGGACCTCATTGACAATTTATTCTCAGCCTTCAACATCTCTTTTGTTCCAAGGGAGGATAATGCTGTGGCCGATTCTTTAGTTGTTTCAGCTAGCCAATTCAAGGTCCCTAAGTCATCTATGGCCAAATATGATGTCAAAATAAAATATAGGCCCTCTGTACCGAACAATGTCAAGCATTGGAAGGTATTCGAAGATGATCTGGAAATCGAGAAGTTTCTCCAATCTGTTGATGAGTTTTCTACATTACACATTGATCAGGACCCTGATACAGAAGATGGCCCTCACCCCGAGGTGTTTTTAAATAAAATTGCTAACCACTAGATTATCCAGCTGCCTAGCAATCACATCTCAAGGGGACTTATTCCTTTAGAAAGATTGTTCGATGGGAACGATGTGGCAGTGAAGGGCAGATTTCTAGATGAAGGTGTCGACACAGCTGAGTGCAACATGGGCACACCGGAGGAACCTAAGTTTGTCAAGCTGTCAAGAAGTTTGACCACAGAGCAGAGGGCCGAATATGCTGAGTTGCTAAAAGAATTTGCTGATGTGTTCACATGGACTTACGAAGAACTCAAGACATATGACACGTCCGTCATCGAACACAAGATCCCACTGAAGGAAAGGGCTAAGCCATTTAGGCAGAAGCTAAGACAGATAAATCCCTTGTTGTTGCCTGTTATGGAGAAAGAAGTAAAGAAGTTGTTGGAGGCCCAGATCATCGTCCCCCTGAGATATTCCAAATGGGTGGCCAATTTGGTTCCAGTAAGGAAGAAAAGTGGGGAAATCAGACTCTGTGTTGACTTCAGGAACCTGAACAGGAGCTCAAAGAAAGACAATTATCCCCTACCCAACATGGAACACATATTGCATAGGGTAACTGGTGCATCTAGGATCTCCATGATCGATGGTTTTTCTTGTTATAATCAGATATCGGTCATGCCTGAGGACAGAGAAAAGACGGCCTTCACCACTCCTTGGGGCACATTCATGTATGCCAAAATGCCATTCGTACTGATGAATGCAGGAGTGGCGTTTCAGCGAGCCATGGACATAGCCTTCATCGGGGAGAAAGACAAATTTGTGGTGATATATCTGGATGACATAACAGTCTTCTCAAGGTCCGACAAAAAGCACTGTTGTCATCTGAGGAAAATCTTCTCAAAATGTTGAAGATTCGGCCTTTCCCTGAACCCCAAGAAATCTTTGTTTTCTATGGAGGAAGGGAAGCTACTAGGCCATATAGTATTAGCAGAAGGAGTGAGGATTGATCCTAGCAGAGTGGAGGCGATTCGGGCCCTGTCACTTCCCAGATCTAAAAAGGAGGTTTAGGCCTTTCTGGGGAAAATTAATTTTCTGAGGAGATTCGTTTCAAATTTTGCTGAGCTGGTGAAACACATCACAGCCATGCTCAAGAAGGGAAATGAAGTGAAATGGACCGTTGAACCCAGGGAATATTTTGGCCAAATAAAAAGAGCATTGACTGAGGCACCTGTGTTGATCAGTCTTGACTATTCCAAAGACTTCCTAATCTTCTCTTTCACCTCTTGCGATACAGTAGCAGTGGTCTTGTTGCAGAGAAATGAGGAAGGGCGAGAGCAGCCTATCGCCTTTTTCAGCAGGGCATTAAGGGATGCAGAGGTCAGGTATGAAATCATGGAGAAGCAGGCCTATGCCTTAGTGAAAGCTCTCAAGTCTTTCAGAGTCTATGTCTTGCACTCAAAGGTGACCGCTTATGTTCCTTCAACCTCTATGAAGGACATCTTGGTACAGCCCAACATAGACAAGAGAAGAGGTAAATGGATAGCCAAGATCCTGGAATTTGATCTGGAAATAAGGCCTACCAAATTGATCAAAGGTCAAGGCTTAGCCAAGCTGCTGGATGAAGCCAATTGCCAAGCTTTGGGGGTAAATTCCATGAGCGAATGCTCGGGAATTCAGTGGAGTCAGTTGCCTGAAACAGACCCTCAAAGAGATCCCCCATTGGCCCAATGTCCTTGGTATAAGGATGTCATATATTTTTTGCAGGAGTTGAGGCCCCCAGATGGCCTGCAAAGAAACAAAGCAAGAGCTCTGAATATCAGGGCAGTCAGGTACTGCCTTATTGATCAAATTTTATACTAGAAAGACCCCCTAGGGGTGCTTTTAAAATGCCTAGATCCACCAGAGGCCAGCAGGATCATGGTTGAGTTTCACAGCGGCCTATGTGGAGGGCACCATTCCTGGAAGACTACAACCCACAAAATTCTCAGAGCTGGGTACCACTGGCCCACCTTGTTTAATGATGTCCACAGAGGAGTTAGAGCCTACATCCAATGTCAAAGATTTGCAGGAAAACAACAGCTCAAGTCTCTGCCTTTACAGCCTGTAGTGGTTTCGGGACTTTTCCAGCAATGGGGCCTGGATTTTATTGGAGAAATACACCCCGTGTCCAGTGGGCAGCATAGATGGATCCTGACTGCCACAGACTTCTTTACCAAATGGATTGAAGCTATCCCCACTAGGAGTGCTTCCCATAAGGTAATAATTGGTTTCCTGGAAGACCTCATCACAAGATTCGGATGCCCAAGAAAGATCGTTACAGATAATGCAACCTCATTCAAGGCTGAACCTCTGGCTAAGTTCTGTGAGCAATTCGGAATCAAGCTGATTCACTCCACCCCGTACTATCCCCAGGGAAATGGTTTAGCAGAATCCTCCAATAAAAGTCTCATAAGGATCATCAAAAGATTATTGGAGGACAACAAAAGGGCTTGGAATTCAAAGCTGAAATTCACTCTATGGGCTGATCGGGTGACTACGAAGAGATCTATAGGCATCTATCCTTTCCAGTTAGTTTACGGAGAAGAAGTTGTCTTCCCTTCTCAGCTAGACATTCTCGTAGCAAAGTTCTTCCAGGATTATCAAGAAGAGCCCAATGATATGATCCGAAGAATTCATCAGCTGGTAGAAGTCCAACAGACCAAAGAGCAAGTAATGATCAGAATTCAAGACCATCAGCATAGGATCAAGCAAGTCTTTGATAAGAAGTCCAAGAAGAAGGAGTTCCAAATAGGAGACCTGGTACTGAAATGGGACGCTCCTAAGCAAGATAAGGGCAAGAATGGAAAATTTGAAGTTCTATGGATTGGGCCTTTCAGAATCTCTGAAGTCTTCTCAAATAACACATATCGGCTACAAGATTTGGAAGGTAAAGAAGTTTTCAACAGCCCAGTAAATGGGCATTTTCTTAAAAAATGTTTTGTCTGAGCCTTCAGTGGCTCCTATGTTATGTAAATATTTTCCTTTCCACTCTTCGCTTTTACTTTTATTGTTTCGGCTTAGTAAATGACTCCATAACCCATCATCAAGGCACTGGAACTGTAAAATGAGTCCTTAGAGCATCACAGGGACGACTCTATCCCCCATGGAGCCTAATGTTAGCAACATTTCTTGTCTTCGGCATCGGGATATCTGGGTCTGCAGGTTGCACAAGAAGCGCCCAAGCGCAACGCACAGAAGAAGTCCTTTTCGGACTTAAAATCAAGCGAGCGGGCATTTCTTTTTTCAGCGAAAGGGTAGAACAGCGATTGATGGGAAAGCACAGATTAACCAAGTCTCGTCAAGTATAGTGCTTAAAGTTTTAAGGAATTCAACTATAGGAATCCTTCGGGAGGCACTCGCGAAGTTACGAGGGCCGTTGATCACAAGCGGTTCGAGCGCAGTGTTATTTCTCGAACTCGGAGTTCATGAGTTCGAAGGGTGGATCATATCCCTTTGGTTGCGCGAGATTCTGAGTTGCGAAAAGTGTCCGAAGAAGGTCAGTCGGCGCTGACCATTGCGTCTCAGGACTTTGTGAAGGGAGAACGCCAAAGTCCGATACTCCAACTCGCGAGGTCACGAGAAGCGAGAGGTGTTAGTACTTGGACCCTAGCCAAT
>ML812276.1:292433-306881 GCA_009831015.1 Picea engelmannii
ACCCATATCGTCGTCCCGGGAAGTGGGAGTTGAAGAAAAGGAGCCAAGGGTCTCTGACTCACGAATCATGAAATGAAAATCACTTTTAAAAGGTGGGCCCACAATATCGAGGAACGGTGTCAACCGCCCATCTAAATGAGACACCTGGTGCACGCGATTAGGCCCCTCGCCTTTTCGCCTATCGCAACTTTGAAACGCAAGAAGAAGCTCCATCTTTTCCCGATGCACGAGATGGCGAGAGCGTTTAGGACCTGGGGCCCACAGCATTGTCAGGAGAATTCGAAACCGTCGTATCTAGAGGGTGCGTGGCGCCAGATTAAATTCGTCTCGGCATTTCTCTCATCGCAATTTCAAGGAGCAAGGGTTAACCCCTTCCGATCGCGAATGTTGAAAGCGATTTGGGGATAAGAACATAGTCACAGCCCGTGGTCACTTGGGAAAGAAAGGATCTGTGTCGAAAGGGGCCAAAAGCACTGAATCCAGCCGCCGAAAGGATCGTCTCGATCTCCAGGTACCATCTGAGATGATACCGCTCCCGGCCTTCGCTTGAAGTTAATGAGGCAAGAAGGGGTGGGTGAAACCTCTCCTCATACATTAAGTGTAAAGTATGGAAGGTCTGGAAATCAGTCTGCTCGAGAGGGTCCTGTGTACCCAGTTCATCAAAGAAGCCATGCCGAGTCTTCGACTGGCCAGAGGAGGTCTGCATACGCTAAATCAGCATTTATTGACTTAGCTACTCCCCCTGCAGGAGCCATGCGCAATTAAGGAGACATCTGGCGAAGGACTTCTGCCCAGAGATTGATTGAAGAGACGCTACGCCTTGGAGGGCGAGCGTGCCTCTATTGGGAAAATCCGCCCAAGTATATGTATTCAGTTTTTGGTATTTTGAAGGTATCGATGGTAGAGCAAAGCTCCCGATTGTAAAGTTTTAGCACAGACTCTAGTTTTATGGTTATGTATTAGTATGCAGTATTTCTTGTTCAATAATAGACAGTCTTCTCACTCCATATTGTGTTCATCCTATGCTAAGAGAGTTCGTTGTCGACTGATTCGAACGAATTATGGCAATTTTGTTATGATAAAGGATTTATTGTGGCTTTATTGTTTTCTCTGGTTTTCTGCATCTGAATGTAAGAAGATCTTGTGTTTAGTTGCTTTCATCTACAGTCTGTTAGAGACCTGATGTTTACGACAGACCCTTGCATCTTTCTGATACAAGTCTTCCCCCTGCTCACGCTTACTACATCTTACTGTCTAAAGTTCATCTAAGACCTTGTTTGCCCATACATGCATGGCCTAGTTTTTGAGATAGAGCCACATCGTCTTGAGTTAACCTCCATTTGATCACCCCATTAAACAAATCATGACATAAACTAATGGGCGTTGGGCTCTGCTCCTGCTGCAATCTAGGGGTGACATCCGACGCTAACAGAACACTTCTATTAAAATATTGTGTAACTACAAAGAATATTTGTATCCCCTTTTGTGGATAAAGATAAAATATATTTATTATTGATTAAGATCAATCCCCTTTTTGTTGATTGATCATGTCGGGTATTGTAAATGACCAAATCCCCTTTTGCGGATTGGTCAAACACTAATTGTAATAGGTAGAATAAGAAGTCGGCCGCATGATATATTAAAGAGGCCCCAGAATATATTAAAGGTGGTTATAACCACCCAGAAGAAGAAGTTGGCCCTACCAGTGAAGAGACACTTCCACAAGTGCCAAAATTGTATAAATAAGGAGGCTAGCGCCTCACTTAGACACACACTCAGCTCACTCATCTAGTGTGCAAGTATTGAAGGAAGTTGTAGTTACCAGTTTCTGGAAGAAGGAAGAGAGAGAGAGGCGCATCCTTGAGAGAGGAATTTCTGTGTTGTTTGGCTCATTGTCTTGGCATTGTATTGGCTATATATATTAAGGAAGTTTTGTTGGGTTTTCTTCCCCTTGAGGGTTTCCCAGGATAAATGCCTGTGTACTCTTGTGATTGTGTTTCTCTCAGTGATCCTGTCTATGCTATTGTTATCTAGTAAATTGAAAGTAACCTAATAATAGCAGAAACTTTAACATGGTATCAGAGCTAAGTTGAAGAGAACATCTTTCACAGGAAAAAGAAAAACGTCATTGTTGCCATACATGCAAATTAGGGCTTTTTATTGAAGAAGAATTTCAGCCCCAAATCCATCTAGAAAGGTGTGCCCTACCTCAAGGAACATTTTGGCATCCTTAGCGCACTTTTTCAGTGGCTAGATCTCCCGAAAAGTGAAACCCTATTTTTCACAAAGTACCAGAAGTACCAGAAAAACTAGAAGCACCAGTCCATAAATCTGCAGTTCAAGTTTGGAGGGGTAAAAGTTGGATTTTCTAAAATCTAAACACACCAGGCTACTCGCCTCAGTCCAGCGCATCTTATGGTGAGTTCAGTTTTCAAATCCAAGTAATTTGATTTTTTTATTATCTCTATAGCCCATAGGGCTAGGGTTTCTTCTACAAGAAAGAATGGCTACCAGTATGAAGGTAGAATATAGGTTGGAAAGATCTAGAAACTTCAGATCTTGGAAGCATAGGTTGCATATGATTCTAGACGAGAATGATCTCCTAGGACATGTTACAGTGGGTGTACTAGAACTAGAGGAAGAGGAGAAAAAGAGCAAGCATAAGAAGAATGAAAAGAAAGCAAAGAGAATCGTTTCAGATTCAGTAAAGGATCACTTGATCCCTCATATATCCGAACTACAGGAAACAAGGCAAATGTATGAAGCACTCAACAGGTTATATGAAAGAAAAGACATTAGCCATGATCTTACCTTATGAAATCAACTTCGTAATATGAAGATGGAAAACTCAGAATATGTCACATCCTATCTTATGAGAGTTTCTCATATTATAGATCATCTTGCAGCCATTGGAGATGTCATTAGTGACAAAGAGCTTGTAACCACAACCCTAAATGGGTTTCCAACATTTTGGGTTCCTTTTGTACAAGGAGTGTGTGCAAGAAGCAAGTTACCCAAATTTGATCAGTTATGGGAAGATTGCACACACGAAGAATCTAGACTTGCAGACCAACATAAAAGATTAATTGTTAACAAAGAGGAAGCTCTTATAGTTCAAAAGAACAAAATAAGTTCCTTCAAGAGGAACAATAAAGAAGCTAACTCTGTAAGAGTTCCAGATAAGAACAGAGATGTTTCAAAGATCAGATGCTACAACTGTCAAAATTTGGGACACTTTTCTTATGATTGTCCTCAAGGAAAAGGGAAAAGAAAGCATCAAGCACATGTGGCAGAGGAAGAGGAATCTCCTCCCTCAAAGAAATATTTAGCAGAAATTAAGGATCATGTACTTTAATTTGAAGATAGTTGATAGCAAATGGTGGAGTCCATGGAGCCTCCCCACACGAAAACAAAAGATAAGTATTCATGTTTATTTTTAGTATCTTGTTTACTTTAATACTTTATCATTACACGTTAGATTTTTGTGAGAATGTGAATTAACCTTGTTTTATTTCAGTGTCTATGCAAACTTATCAAAGAAAAGGATAAAGAGCTAAAATATTTATTTCAGGTATGATCACTCATCAGAGTGACAAAAAAAGCATATTGTAAGTAAGTTTACAAGTCTCAAAAGAAAGAACTTATGACGTGACTTGAAGAAGTTAGACAATATGAGAAGGACGTATGATATGGCGACAATCAGTGAAGACCAGACAATATCCAGTATTTACATAGGAGTAGGAGGCTCCTAAAGATGCAGAACATAAATGTTCAAAGATGAAGAAAAAGATGGATACTCAGATATAGTTGATGAGATACAGGTAACTACAGGTTGCTCCAATACCGTTCTTATAGATGCAGAGGGAGCAAGTTGATCTAGTATGAAGTCAGAAATAAATGTTCAAACTCAAGAAGGCACCGAGGATATTACAGAAGAGAACTTCAAGAATGATGATTAGAAGCTATTAGTTTGGTGCAAGAGGGAGCTATGTCTCTAGGTTCAAAATGGAGGATCGTGATTTGATGCAGTTAGGAAAGAAGATGGATGGTGCCCAAATATTTTGATCAAGATGAATGTTATCCAGTAGATGGATGGTGCCCAGTAGATGGATAGCATGGTATTATACCATGGAAATATTTTGGACCATGAGAGATTTTTTTAGATCCCATAGCTAGACCTTCGTAGAGAAGGAGAAAGAGAAGAGACCTTTGTAGAGAAGGGAAATGAGAAATTTGCCAAGGTTGGCCTCTGTCCAAGTGTTGATTTTTGGATACTCTAGGGACATGCTAGAATACCCTCGTAGAGAGGGGTGTGACCACCCTCGTAGAGAGGAATGTGGATGTTTCTCCAAGGGGAAGCGGGCAGATACTCTCCTCTGGCCAAGGATTGAGTAGCCTGGAACACAAACCTTGACCATGTGGAATGGTTAGTTGGCTCTTGACGTTTGTGTTGTGATCCTGCGTGGATCATGGAAAGGGAGTCTAGTCTTGCCCAGGCTAGCATATTAGCTTCTCTAGTTCATGTGGGATGACTAGGAGTGAAGCTATGGTAGTAGTCCTCCCCAGTGGATGGGTGATATAGATGACTAAAAGAGAAGGGAGAACATAAAAGGAATGACAAAGCTCATAGAATATCTTATGTGTGAAGATAAGACATATTATGTGTGAAGATAAGATATCTTCTGTGTGAATATAAGAAAGAAGTAACTTCTGCGTGAAGACGAAAGAAAGAAAGAGTATCTTCTGCGCGAAGATAAAGAGAACAAAACTTTCGATGATTTATAGATATGCCATTCAATGATCATGATGCCAGATGACCAAGTGGATGCCTCCAGATATTCAGTTAATGATGTTACCCAGTTGATGATGTTATCCAGTTGATGATGTTTCCCAGTTGATGATGTTATCCAATTGATGATGTTTCCCAGTTGATGATGTTATCAAGTGGATGTTGCTACCTATTTGATGTTGACATCTAGTGACCTGTCAAAAGATAAAGAATATCCTTCTTGTTAAGAGGGAGTGTTAAAATATTGTGTAACTGCAAAGAATATTCTTATCCCCTTTTGTGGATAAAGATAAAATATATTTATTATTGATTAAGATCAATCCCCTTTTTGCAGATTGATCATGTCGGGTATTGTAAATGACCAAATCCCCTTTTGCAGATTGGTCAAACTCTAATTGTAATAGGCAGAATAAGAAGTCGGCCCCAGGATATATTAAAGAGGCCCCAGAATATATTAAAGGTGGTTATAACCACCCAGAAGAAGAAGTCAGCCCTGTCAGTGAAAAGACACTTCCACACATACCAAAATTGTATAAATAAGGAGGCTAGCACCTCACTTAGACACACACTTAGCTCATTCATCTAGTGCGCAAGTATTGAAGGAAGCTGCAGTTACT
This sequence comes from Picea engelmannii, assembly GCA_009831015.1. NCBI lineage: Eukaryota > Viridiplantae > Streptophyta > Pinopsida > Pinales > Pinaceae > Picea > Picea engelmannii. The sequence continues at coordinate 297,840 of ML812276.1, forward strand.
AGTTGTCGGAAGAAGGAAGAGAGACAGAGGCGCATCCTTGGGAGAGGAATTTATGTGTTGTTTGGATCATTGTCTTGGCATTGTATTGGCTATATATATTAAGGAAGTTTTGTTGGGTTTTCTTCCCCTTGAGGGTTTCCCAGGATAAATGCTTGTGTACTCTTGTGATTGTGTTTCTCTCAGTGATCTTGTCTATGCTATTGTTATCTAGTAAATTGAAAGTAACTGAATAATAGCATAAATTTTAACAACTTACAGCATATTAACCGGGTTTTGCACACTCTACGGTAGCACAAGCTATATGCCAACTTGGAAAAATGCTCCTTCGGCATGGACATGATCCATTACCTAGGATACATTGTTGATGAGTGTGGTGTGCATGTGGATCTAGCCAAGATCCAATTCATTTGTGAGTAGACAGCCCCAACCACACTCACTGAGCTTCAGATATTCTTAGTCCTTGCCAATTTCTATCATAGGTTCATGTTTGGATTCTCCCATATTGCATGGGCCCTCACCCAAGTAACCAGAGGTGATGGTAAGGAAACTTTTGTGTGGGGATTGTCCCAACAACAAGCGTTTGATGATTTGAAGTAGTGCATGTGCTCAACCCTAGTTCTTTCATTACCTTACCTGCAATAGCCCTTTGAGATCGAGACAGATGCTTCAGACTATGTTGTGGGCATTGTTCTCACTCAGCATGGCCACCCCATGGCCTATCATAGTGAGACACTATCAGATGTCATCCATAAGTACCCTAATTATGACAAAGAAATGTACTCCATTGTGCAAGCCTACCTCCAGTGGAGGCATTACATTCTCGGGAAGGAGACAGTCACCCACACTGATCATAAGCCACTACAGTTCATGTAGACATAAGGAAAATTCCAAAACGATCGCCATCAGAAGTGGTCCACATACTTGCAGTAGTTCCACTTCAACATCAAGTATAAGACAAGAATTACCAACCACGTTGTTGATTTCCTCAGCCAACCTCCAGTCGTAGCACTCACCACGATGCTAGACTTTTGCATCCATGAGACCTCTAGATGGACCCAACTCTATGAGAAATATGTTGACTTCTCCACCACCTACCAGATGTTGGGCCCAAACACAACTTTCACCAATTTCCATCTTTAGGATGGGTTGTTGTGCCATCTAGGCCATATCTTCATTCTATCAAGCGAGTGAGTGAATTTGATTTGGTAATCCCACTACAGTCGGGTGGTAGGACACTTCGACATAGAAAATACAGTGGCAGTGTTGCCACAAAATTTCTATTCATCGAAGCTTCGACAAGATGTTAGCAAGTATATCAGGTCATGCACTGCCTACATTATTTACAAACCGGCCACTAAGAAATAAGGCATGTACACCCCTATTCCTACTCCTGATAGGTCCTGGGAATCCATCTCAAAGGAGTACATGTTGGGCCTTCCATCCAATAAGCAAGGAAATGGATTTGTTTTTGTGGTTGTTGATCGCTTTTCCAAGATGGCGATTATGGCCACCTATAAGAAGAACATCACAGTGGAGGCCACTTCCAAGCTCTTCTTTGAAAAAGTGTGGGTACATTCTGGGATACCAAAAACCATTATCTTAGATCGGGATAATCAGTTCCTCATCACATTCTGTTGAAGCCTCTTGATCTAAAAATGATCTTTTAAAGACTTGGTTAAGTTTTAAGCATGGGTTCATTTACCAATTAGGAATTGATGAAAGAAGAAGTAATTAATGAGATATTATAGAAGCCATAATAATAAATCTAGATCATAATGTAAGCACAAATAACATCAAACCATAACAGCAAATTTGTTAACGAAGTTCGGCAAGATTGCCTACGTCTCTGGGCCTTTTTCTTAGTGGGTGAGGCTTTCTTATTTCTCTTAAATGCTTCAAAAGTACATCAGAAAAGTGTCAAATGAATTAAAAACTCATTTGGTTGTATTCTTCTCGACCTCGAGAATTCAACACAACTGACGGCACTAAAAACGGTTGAGCGTAGCTCCCGGAATTGGCCCGCAAAGTTCCCCTCCTCAATGGCTTCCCTGCATAAAAATGGCTTTGGCTTTCAAATTCCTCAACATTTATCCTGTTTTGAACCTCCTAAATTATTATAAGAACCCATGTCTTATATAGATTTGAATTTGGCATCAACCTCCCAACTTCCCCCCATGATCTAGCCTCAAATCGGGCTCCAGATCTCCCAATAATGGCTAAAATACATTTAAAATAGGCTGAAATAATCATAAAAATCCAAAAACTATAGAAAAAAAAACACTTTGGAAAACATTTGGGCACACAGTCCCTTTTCTCCGAGCTCCTAGTTGCATGCCCTCTGCCATGTGTCTGAGGGCTAAGCCTCCCTCATCTTTAGCCCCTGATTTCCGTCCCTTGGTCATTGGCATGGCCATATGGTCTGCCCCTAAGCTCCCATGCGCTCCACTGGATTGGCTAGCTCCAGGTTCGTAGCCCCTGATCGGTTGGGGCTGGCCCTCATCAATCAGGGCTTGTCCCTTAACATGTGCCACCGTTAACCTATATATTATTTCTGCCATTTAGTTAACAAGACCCACCATTAGCGTAGTTGGTTATCCCAGGGAGTTAGTTCATTGACGCCCACGGAGGTCGAGGGTTCGAAACCCCCAGAAGCCATAACAAATTTTTTAACTAGCCAATATTGGTGAAATTCAGGGTCCCACGTGGCACCCTCTGATTGGGCCATGTGTCACCCTCTGATTGGACCATACCACACAGTTAGCGTACAGGCAGCATGCACAGTCATTTGCCACGTCACCGCTGTACAGTCCAGTCACTTGTCGTACATCCACGTGTCATGCCATGTCATCATCCATACTACACAGTCACCCTGTCATGTCAACATCCGTACTGCAATCTGTCATTTGTATTGCCACATGTCAGCCTGCCTGCCATTAGACCATGTCATGTACGGACTTCCATGTGTCATCCGTACAGTGCCACGTGTCAAATCTGTACAGGTGACAACTCAGCCCGAAAATGCCAAATTTGAGTGACACGTGTCACCTCCTGGTGATTCCACGTCAGCATGATGAAGTCATAATGATTTCATGTTGATGTCACCTGTCGTACTACTGACATCAGTAGTATGACCTGTTGACTTTGACCAGTTAACTTTTTAAATATTTGGGAAATCGATCAGAACGTGATATCTTTCGTATATGGCATCCATCTGCGAAAAAAATTATATGGTCGAAATCAGTGCGGCGAGCAAGACACAATGCCGTTGGTTTCATCCGATTCTAAGAAATTTTATTTTTAGGCCTTCCTGGATCCATTTTGGATCATGCCTCCCCATTAAGACCTTTTGGTCCTCCAAAAGGATATTAACCAGTCATCAAGTGCGGGATAGGCCACACCACTTGTTCTTTGTCTTTAAACTTTGTCCTATACACATGTCTCGTTAAGATCAATTGCAAAACAACCATGAGAATTGACAACATATTGTTAGCCACTTGTACCCTTTCACATCTTACTAAAGCCACTACCATCCATGTTGAAAACATTAGCAGCGTTAACATCAGAAATATGACTGCAAATGAGCTAATATGTTTGTAGTACTTGCACAACATTATCTTATCTTGAAGCAAAGTATGATTGAACTTCCATTCTACAACCATCTCATGTAGAATGCTTAAGATCAATTGCTTGATTTGGCACAATTATAATTGTGTTGCTTGCATAAGTTGTCTTCCTTAATTGTTCCATTGTCTGAAGAGATTGATTTTCTTTTAAGTGATGAGCATGTACAACATATTCATTGCCTTCTTTGGTTAAGTGATATTGATTATGTTCCCTGTAGAATATTTCTTTGTGATCATACAAATAAGGACTGCCTAAGACCATTCCACATTCATTGAGTGGCACCACATCACACGTTACCTCATCCACAAACTTAGATGAAATTGCAAACTTTAAAGTGCATTGCTTTGTTATGTGCAATTTATGATTGTTGCTTATCCATTTAAGTGAGTAAGGTTTATGATGCATCTTAGGGTTTAATCCCAATTGTTTAACCACTTCCTCTAAAATCAAGTTAGATTGAGATCCACTATCTATCAATGTATCGATCTTAGTATGTTTCATTATCACCCTTATGTGAAACAATTTGCATCTAGAATCATATCCATCACTAATTTTACTTGTCAAACCAACTGATGTGATATTAGTCTCATCACCTGAATCATATCCCAAGTCTATTGGTCGTGTTACTGCTACAACTGTTTGCCTCCCTTTCCTTTCTTTGAACCATTTCAATCTCTTCTTTGGGTGCAATTGCCAACAATGGTCATCATCGTGCCCTTCTTTCTTGCAATGCTTGCAAGAGAGATTCTCTTCCCTTTTTGTCGTTGAATTTTTTTTCTTTCCATTCCCCTTCCTTTTGTTCTCTTTCCTTGAAGATTATTCCCCTGATACACCAACTCTCATTTTCCCTACTTCAATGTATGTTGCTTGAACAGAAATCTCATCAATATTAGTAGGTCCAAAAATAAATACAGTGTTACGAATATGTGCAGGTAAACCTCCTATATACTTCATATGAGTTTCTTGGGTATGTAATGGAATATTCAACCTTAATTCCATCTTATGAAATTCATCTCTGTATTCTTGCATTGTTTGTCCCTTTCTTAGTTTAAGACCTTGTCATTCAATTAAAGCCTTCTCTTTATAACCCAAAGGAAAAAATTGCTTTCTAAGTGAAAAAAAAAAAAATTCCATGATGGAAATACATTACCCACTTGTTGTGTGCCATTTTTCAACTTACTCTGCCACCAGATGAGTGTTGTCCCTGCAAGACAAAGCGATGCCAACTTGATTTGAGTTGCCTCATCCTTGATTTTTTGCACACTGCAATAAACTTCCATCTATCTAAACCAGGTATCAAACCTCTCATCATTGACTTCACCATCATACATGGGTAATTCAAATTTCACATCAAGCTTAAGTAAAGGCATATCATGTTTATGTTTATGGGAATGTTTTTTTGCAGTGGATTTTGAACTTTTACTTGAAGAAGAAGAAGTTGATGGAGAAGAAAGAGGTGAAGGAGGAGGTTTAGGAGGATCCTCTCCTTCTTCACTTTTGTCTTGTTTAGAATATTCCCCTTGGAAAGGCCTCTTTCGTTCCAAGTAATCCTTATATAATACCTTTACCATCTTAGACATGGCGAATAAAGTCTTTTGCAACTCGATCTCGTTCTAAGACATGCCTTCTATCGATGCCATCTCCTCACTTTGAGAAGTCCTATTTCTCGATCCAATCTCTGGATCCCCTTCTACAAGCTTTCCTTCAACCCAATTCATCTTTTCCCTGGTAATCATGCAAACTCAAAAACCAATCGTCAACCTGTTATGATACCACTTGATCTGAAAATGATCTTTTAAAGACTTGGTTAAGTTTTAAGCATGGGTTCATTTACCAATTAGGAATTGATGAAAGAAGTAATTAATGGTATATTATAGCAGTCGTAATAAGAAATTCATATCAGAATGTAAGCACAAATAACAGCAAACCATAACAACAAAGTTGTTAATAGAGTTCGGCAAGATTGCCTACGTCTCTAGGCCTTTGTCTCAGTCGGAGACGCTTTCTTATTTCTCTTAAATGCTTCAAAAGTACATCAGAAAAGTTTCAAATGGATTACAAACTAGCATGGTTGTGTTCTTCTCGATCTCAAGAATCCAACACAACTGACGGCACAAACAACAGTTGAGCGTAGCTACCACAATTGGCCCGCAAAGTTCTCCTCCTTAATGGCTTCCCTGCATAAAAATGGTTTTGGATTTCAAATTCCTCAGTATTTCTCATGTTTTGAACCTCCTAAGTGTTTCTAATAACCCCTGGTTTATATATATTTGAATTTGGCATCAACCTCCCAACTTCCCCCCAATATCTGGCCTCAAATTGGGCTCCAGATCCCCCAATAATGGCTAAAATCCATTAAAAACAAGTTGAAATAATCATAAAAATCCAAAAACTATAGAAAAAAAAACACATTGGAAAAAATTTGGGCGTGCAGGCCTCCCTTATATTTAGCCCCTGATTTTTTTCCCTTGGTCATTGGCATGGCCATATGGCCTACCCCCAAGCTCCCACACGCTCCACTGGATTGCCTAGCTCCAGGTTCGTAGCCCCTAGTCGGTCGGGGCTGGCCCCTGCCGACTGGGGCTTGTTCCTTAACACATGCCACCACTAACTTATATATTATTTTTGTCATTTATTTAACAAGACCCACCATTAGTGCAGTCAGTTAGCCTGGGGAGTTAGTTCGTTGACGCCCACGAAGGTCGAGGGTTCGAAACCCTCGGAAGCCATAACAAATTTTTGAACTAGCCAATATTGGCGAAATCTGGGGTGCCACGTGGTGCCCTCTGATTGGGCCATGTGTCACCCTATGATTGGACCATACCACACATTCAGCATATAGTCTGTATGCACAATCAGTTTCCATGTCACTGTCATACAGTCCAGTCACCTGCCATGTCACCTGTCGTACAACCACGTGTCATGCCACATCATCATCTATACTGCACAATCACCCTGCCACGTCAACATACATACTGCACAGTTGACGTTTGCACTTCCACGTGTGAGCCTTTCATTGGGCCATGTCATGTACGGACTGCCACATGTCATTCATACAATGCCACGTGTCAAATCCGTATAGGTGTCAACTCAACCCGAAAATGCCAAATTTGAGTGACACGTGTCACCTGCTAGTGATGTCATGACAACATGATGATTTCATCATGACATCATGCTGGCGTCACCTTTCGTACTACTGACATCAGCAGTACGGTCTGTTGACTTTGACTAGTTGACTTTTTTCATGTTTGGGAAATCGGTTAGAACGCAATATCTTTCGCATACAGCGTCCATTTGTGAAAACAATTATATGGTCAAAATCAGTACGACGAGTCGGATGCAATGGCACTAGTTTCATATGATTCCAATAACTTTTATTTTTAGGCCTTCCTAGATCCATTTTGGATCACCTCTGGTTATTATTGGACACCAAGCTCACCAAATCCACTTCCTTCCACCTCCAAACGGATGGAAAAACCGAGTTCGTCAACTGGATGATCATGCATATACTACACATGTACAATTCCAAGCACCCCCTATTGGAGTTACTTCACACACACATAGGATTTATTTTTCCTATTTTTTTTCCTCGTTTATTAGTCATAATTGTTAGACACACCTACCACACTTAGAGGGGGGGGTGAATGAGTGTGGGGATCTTTTTCCCAAAACTTCCCTCTTACACAAAACTCATTAGTTAGCATTCGAAATTTACTCATTACTCATTGTTTTCATTAATAATCAATTAGATGTGAATACATATCAGCAACATATATCAGCAATAGATCATCAACAAATCATCTCCACAAGGAACACAAGATGTATGTACAATTTTTCTATTTATTATGGACTTCAATCCGGGGGTTTTTCAGCAACAACTGAATAGAGTACAACTCTACAAGAGCACCATCTCTATATGCAAGACTTAGCTTACATTCTCAACACCAACTGATATGAGGCAACAATCCTCAACAAATATCAATCTATACCATAGACAAGTGCATCAACCATGCACCAACCTGTGTCAAACAACATGTAATCAACCTGTACCATAAGCAAGTGCATCCAACCATGTACCAAGTATATACCAATCATGTGTCAACTACTCATCAATATGTACCAACATCATCAACTATACACCTAAAGTATGTGCCAACTCATCAACTGCTTGTCTCAACCATGACTAGTTTTGGATTAGTCAACAACCCTAACTTGAAATAATAATAAATTTATACCTATAATGAATAAATATATGAAACCGATACACAATGTTCTTCATTGTGTTTTATGCAATTCCTCCAGGTGTCACTACTTGGAACCTCTCAGAAAAGGAGTTATAGTAAAAATGGCATACCTTGTTGAATTCTTGCTTATTCTAGAGAGCGACCTTGTAGAGCATGCCCCACACGGAATATTTGTTGAATCAATATGAAAATGTTACACAGCATACTAAATACTGTAATATAACCAACGCAATTTTTCTCACTTTATTTGGATCTGTTATGAATAAGTTATGACATTTTTACCCAAAACACCTATTTTAGACTAGTTTCGGGACTAGCCACAAACCCTATTTTCCACAGAGTGTATATCCAAAAATACAACGACCCACAAGCTGAATTTTTTACCACAGATACTTGGATATGTTTCTTCAATGGAATATCAATCTCACAATCTGAATCATTATAGAAAAAAAATTATTACGAAAATGGTGAGATGACCTGTAAATAACATACCTTAGAAAGCATCATGAAAAGAATTTATCCTCCCTTGAAATTCGGCCCTCTTTTCTCCACCTTCCCTCTGAAATTTGGCTTAGATATCCTTCGGTTACCTTAGTCACCTATATATATTCAATATTCTCAAGTGTTCCACACCAAAAACGCTCAAGAAGCTCTCACAAGAAGCTCTCCACCAATACTCCAAAAGATATTCTCACAAGAAGCTCTCCACCAATACTCCAAAAGATATTCTCACAAGAAGCTCTTCATTGATCCACAAAAAGGATGATCTACAAGAGACGATTTCTATCTTATTTATACTTTCATCCTCTAGGTCAATTAACCCATTTTTAGGTCACTTAACCCATTTCTAGGTCAATTAACTTATTTTCCTTATTTTAGGGTTAACCACTTTCCATAAATAGAAAGTTCTCCAATACTTTATCATTTAAATATTCCTTCTTGAATTTGTCACCTTACTTTATCATTTCTTGATTTTGTCACTTCTCTTTATTATTTAAATAATCCACCTTGAATTTTTCACTTTACTTTAACATTTAAATAATATTAACCCATTTCTAGGTCACTTAACCTATTTTCCTTATTTTAGGGTTAACCACTTTCCATAAATAGAAAGTTCTCCAATACTTTATCATTTAAATATTCCTTCTTGATTTTGTCACCTTACTTTATCATT
>ML812277.1:0-21329 GCA_009831015.1 Picea engelmannii
TTGAGGCAGGGTTTGCACCCTAAGGGATTTGATGATAGATCTAGACTTAATGTATCATGCATCAAGAGGGATCACATCCCTGCAAGCTCAAATCTTCCTCAAATGTTTGTAATCTAAAAAAAAGTCACCTTGAGGGACTTGATCCCTCTCTTCACTATATATATATATATGCCAAGTGTTGAATCCATGTTGAGCATGAAAAGAATTACACATCTCCCTCATACTACTATGTAGAAAGCACCTATTGGAAAAATAATAAAATTTTTACTTTAATTAATTTCTATATATAAGTTGATATAAAATTATTTTATTTAAAGTGGACATTGAATTTTTTTTATTTATAGACAATAATTTTTTGCTATTATTATTTTTTTTAAATGTGGCATGTGAACTCATGTTAAACAATGAAGGAATTACACATTTCCCTCATATTAGGCTAAAAACAAAAAATCTTTATACAACTTACCATTTTTTTTTTAAAAACTTGAAAAAACTTCCAACCTACTTCTTTATTTAAACTCACTGATCTAACTTTATGAACTACAAAACAAGATTTTCTATCTATATAGGTTGAAAGAATTATCTAAATGAACAATCTTCTCTCCTCAATGAATACAATCCAAGATTGTACATATAAATGCTTTTAAAAACCTAAAATATAACCAATACAATTGAAAATTTTCCAAGGCTATTAGGTTATTCCATCTGTATTAAAAATGAAAATACAACCATCCTAAAAATGCATGAAGAAGAGGCTACGAAAACATGACATGGAAGTGAAAGTTGAATATTATTTTATGTGAGCTCTTTGTAAACCCTTATTGGAGAGTGTGCACTGTACTAGTAGCATGAGCAGGGAGCACAACAATCTCAAGTTGAAGGTATGTTTACCATTCAATATTTGAAAGCACAGTAAAATTATTGCATTGAAGCGATGGAGCTTTCCTCTAGTTGACATTTCTTTAGGATATATCCTGTATTAAGAGTGTACATGTTTTTTATTTTTACATTTAATAAGTATTTACAGATTTGAGTGAGGTTTTGCAACAATCACGTGCTATTCAATTAACATGTCTGAGAAGATTAGGTTTTGAGACTAGATGGACTTTTCATGGAGACAGACGAAATTTCTTAATAGCAATCTCCTTTAGCATTTCAGATTGAAACTACAAACCCAAAAGTATGTGTTTTACAGCTTTCAGTAACCCTGAATCAATCCACTGGGGATACGCCTCTTGCAAACGCATGGATTGGATAACAACACTCCATCTTAACTGTCTAAGATAAATCCTATTAAATACAACAACAATTTTAACTTATGAAACCATAAAAAAAACTAAATTTTTAAATATATTTAAAGATTATCTTAGCAAGTTGTTTTCAGAACAATTGGTCTTCATGGAAGACAACAACTGAACAAATAAGGATTCAATTACAGCAATTTCTTATGTACCATCAAAATAAGACCTTCATTTAGTTTTGCAGGATCTTTTTGCTTTTATACTTATAATATTTTTTTAAAAATACAAGAATAAAGATTACCATTCATTTATTGAATGCTTCACTTTCATATGAGTATTTGTCTTTCTTAGTTGGGCTTATTTGCTGGCTTCTCTTCTTATTAAGAATCCGTGTTTCCTCCTTAGATTGTAATAAGTTCAAATTCAAATCCAGAAAAAGTAGGGTATGTATACTTCCCTAAGGCTTTAGTCCTTATATACTTTAGCCCTTAAATACTTGTGAATATGTATACTTCCCTAAAATTTAACCCTTAAATCCCTGCACAGGGTCTCGAACAAGGATCTCATACACCAATTTAATGTGATGTGTGGCTTCACCATATACACAAAATGAAGATCTATCCACCTAGCTCGGAACCTTTTACAACCTTTTACATATAACATGTTTACTGAAACAGAAGACGAAACACGAGAAAATAGATTTTATATCAGGTTTTCCATAATCAACGATATGACATGTTTCCTGAACCAGAAGACAAAACACGAGAAAATAGATTTTATATCAGGGTTTCCGTAATCAACGATTTTATTGACTCCGCGTTATCAAATCCGTCATGGTGACATGTTCTGTTCTTGTGCGAAATTAAATCAGAGGAGAAATTGTTTTATATCGATTGAATATGGGGCGATAGCGGAATCATATTATGTCACTTTGGAAAGAAAAAACAGAAGGGAACATAAACAAATTTAATATATTGTTGAAATTTCTCTGCAATTTTATTTATTTACAGGAAAGAATGAGAAGTATCAATAATCCACTATGCCTATACTATTCAAATTTCAGGCCATATGGTAATTAGCCCACCTAACCAAACAGCTGGGCACTTTTTTTCTTCTTCTGTTATCTCTACATCTCATAAGTTATTTGGAGTGGCAGGCCTTCATAGATATCGTCGGTATCTTGGATGTGAGGGTTGTCGACAAGAATGAAGGGGGCGTTACATTTCTCGCTGATTGTCTGCAGAGTTTCTCCTTTCCCAACGATGTATATCTCCTCGCACGGATATTCCTTCTGAAGGATCGGCCTGGCTGTAGCGAGAGCTGTCATAAACAAAATCGCAAACAAGAAGAACAAATTCAAAGCGAACGATCTAGTATTTACTGCTGCAGCTGCCATGATTATTGAAAATATATGACTTCAGAGTAAGGATATACAGAATATGTAGAGATCAATTTGGCTCTAAACCTTCTTCAAATCAGTTGCAGAGGAACAATAAGCAGCCAAGAATATTTGTAGGCAGATGAGGGAAGCACATGGACTGAGTCCGGGGGAGGGTTAACTGCAATATCGGGGCAAGAGATTATTGCGTGGACTGAGGGGAAGAGTCTTTGCCTTCTACACAGATGTCCGCCGCCCATGGCCGGGAAGGAGTCATCAAGGTTGGGTTTTCCTTCGTCTGATTGGTGTTTAGGAGATAAACTGGAATCCGCACGGCACCAAGGGAGGTCGAGGTTAAGTCGGTCTCTTCTTACGTGTCGGAGTTGTTCGGAGTTGTTTGGGTTCGGTGGATGCTCTAAAATTGACCTTTTATTCGCTTAGACTTTCTACTAAATGTAAATAGAGTTGACTTTTCTACGGGTTACTTCAGGGATACGCTAGTCCGAGCGTCTTTTCAGGTACCGCAAGTTTAATCGGGAATACTTGGTTAACCATTTTAACCAATATCAAATGTGTTGTTTAGATGTTTTACGAAATGGTTTTTAGTGGGAATCTGGGGATATAAATTTGCACAAAATCACAATTTTTTGTTGTTTAAAATTTATTTTTGAATATAGAAATAGATTCAGTATGCTACTCGGATTATATAAAAATAATCATTCAAATCTACGGATCTAACAATTTTTGGTGGGGAAAAAAATTTACCGAAAAATATGGCCAGAAAAAAATCATTTCATAGAATGTTTAAATTATAACAATGTCAAATCCCCTGGATGGGGTGCCACCTGGAGAGAACGAGGACAGTTGGTATCGGATAGCCGGAGGAGTTATTAACCCTGACCGCCAACCCCTACGCATTAATTCCTCCATGGCTTACACCATGAGAGGAGTTATGGTAGTGCGCTTGGCTGGGCATTTGGGCGAGCGCACCAGGAGGACGCAGCGGTCTTATCAGGCTTCAATGGCAGACACAGTGGTCACTTCAAGTTTCAATGGTGAAAAGAGGTGCATTCAAGGCTCTTATCGGGAGCCTCATTCGATTCCTCTCCCTACCTAGTGCACTCTCCCTGCTAAGCTCCTCGACTCTCATAAAAATTCTCAAGCTTTTTCTCCCTGCAACCTCTCTCCAAGCACCAGAGGTATCCTCCCCGACTTTCTCAGCTTCATTTTTCTTCTCAGCTTCTTCGTTTCCCTCCTTCACTCCCTGCACCTCTCCCAAGCCTCCATTTCCCCCCTCCTCCACGCTCATTTCCCCCAAGCATGCCCCAGGAGCACGAAAAATCTAAGAGGGGTGCTCGCAATAGCGACACCCTCTCTCGTGGTAACAAGCTTGCCCATTTTCAAAGGGCGCTCATCACTCACTTTGTCAATCCACAACACTCTTCCCAGAGGACGCAGTCGGTTGCCCTCCATGGAGCCTATCTGATAAAATTGGAGGCGACCTCCTCCACTGCTCACTACCCCTCGTCTCCTCCACTGCTTCATAGACCGAGCGAGGTAAAAGAGGAGGCGCCACCCTTGGGCGTGAACCCCACTCTGGATACCAACCTCTTGGCCCCTCCCATCGTCAAGCCAGGCGACCCCGACTATGTAGATGGCAGTTGCAAGGTAGAGGAGGAGATTCCTCCAAGCTAGCAGTTGGAGAATCAAGCAGGAACAACCAAAGATATTACCACAGGCCCTGACAGCGTAACTGACAAGGAGGAGGAAGATCAGCCACAACATTTCGCCAACTGTCTCGTGGAGGAGCACCTTTGTCTCCTCTTTGAGATCAGACAGAAGCAAGAGGGCCAGGTGCACTCACAGAGAACCCTCAGCCAACGGATGGATATCCTATTCGATACGCTCTTGGATGCTCCTACGCGCGCCAAATGTTCGACTTGCAATCAGCGCTTCACCCTGGTTTACAACATACATGGACAACCAGGTCTGGCTAGGGATTAAAGTTGAACTAGGTTTCATTTTTTTGTCCACTTTAGTTGCATATTCGTTGGTCTAGCGCACCACGATGAACTAACAGTTTTTTCTTATTATGTTTATGTAGTTTTAGTCATGGAAGCTCTGTCTATAGCTAGCCTAAGTAGAAGACTGTAGAATTGGGTTGTATATTTTTGTTTTCGCAGCCAAACTGTAATTTTGGTGTAAACACTCAAAAGGATGTGTTAATACCTGAACATCAAGTAGCCACCTGTCCCGACTTACCTCTTGTGACAACATAGGTGGCTAACACTTGTCTCTGTATAACTTACGGTTGTCATTAGTACAAGGTTCTACTTTTATTTTAAAAAAAAAAACAATGTCAAATATTCCTCTCTAATTAAAAAATGAATACCAATGTGAATAGTATATCCTTTAAACGGGAAAATGAAGGTCTGAAATTCATTTAGGTTACACAAACAGCGATGAGGGTTAAAATTCTAGATTTAATTTAAATGTTTTTATTTATTTTGAATGTTTTGAAAAAAAAACTAATCTCAATTTTACAAATTAACTAATAATCTATCATTTTATTAAAACTTAAAATCATATAATAAAATCATATATAAATAATTTTTTCATACAATCAAATCATATATAAATAATGTTTATTTATTATAAGTTTGTAATTTTATCTTAAAAATTGCAACAAAGCTAGCAATGCGATTATATCAAAAGTATTCAAACTTTTTTAAACAAAGGAAAAAAAAAATGAGTTATATTTTAACATATAAATATAACCATTTAATTTAGTAAGTAAACCATCCCAAATATTTAAGTGGTATAGATTTTACATAATAAACCTAAAACCCTCACTACTTTGTAAAACTTATAAACTGAACAACAGGGAACTCTTGAACAAGTGACAACTAATTATCCTAAAATAGTATACCACGGTTCTCTAATTACTATTGTAGTTCATTCAACCAGTTCATTTTCTAATATGTAATAACAAATTATCCCAAATAGGATATGTGAGTTTACTAATTAGTATAGTTAGTTTATGTCACTGTAGAAGTTGTGATATATATGTAGTTCGTAGAGGAAAATATGAATACATAGTTGTAAGGTTGTTGTTGGGTTATTTGTGATCTCTAAGATTAAGCAATAAGAATATTGATTCCCTTGTCCCATGGATGTTTTCTTGACAAATTGTCAGGGTTTTACAACGTACAATCTACGTGTCTTTTGTGATTGTAATTTTGTATATTGTTTGTTGTTTAGTTATTGATTGTTGTAACTTGCATCTCTATGTTCCTTAGCCAGTGGTATTAGAGAAAGGTTAGGGGGTGTGAGGCTGTAGAGAGGAGGACACATAAGTCTACAAAGATCAACATGAGAGAAGCATTGTACGAGATGCTTTGACAATAGGCCGCAAGTTGAGTGGTTGTAGCTGACAAATGAGAAAAACTTCACATGTTTGACATTTTGGTGGAGGTGCATTATCATGGACAGATTGTACAGGTGGAGGCCACAGAGGACATGCATGATCTGGTGGGGTGATTGTCGTCGGTCTATCACAAGTATTCAATACAGAGGGAAGTGATAGTCACTGGTCCACATGCTCTATTTCTCACAGAAATGATCAATACATTTGCATACATGTTTGTTCATAAAAATTAATACAAATTGTAACTTTTTTACGCTATATTTACAAAGTAACTAAAAAAATTGCAACATTCATTCTAGAGAAGAAGTGACTGTGTTAGAGGTTAGTGGTTGCTCAAATGGAAAAGGTACAAAGTGCAAGTTTCGAGGTGAATAAATTAAGTGGGAAAAATAACTTTGAACTCTAGAAACTAAAGATATGTGATCTTTTGGTGCAACAAGGTCTCCAAGGGAATTTTGGCAGTAATGAAGGCTACAAAGATTGGGAATTTTTACCAACTAGAAGAGATTATTGAGATAAATGAAGCAACAATGGTATCTAATGAAGCAAATGAAACTACTTGTTTATGGAATTAGAGACTAGGCCATACGAGAATGAAAGGGCTCAAGGTACTGATAAACCGTAAGTTACTTCCAAGTTCTAAATCTCTGAATTTGAATTTTTGCAAGCATTGTGTTTTGGGAAGTAGTGTAGGCATAAGTTTATAACAAGTAGTGATACAAGTAAAGGTATCCTTGATTATATTCATTCAAATGTTTGGGGGCCATCCTCTATAGTTCCTTTTGGAGGATCATCATATTTTATGGCATTTATAGATAATTACTATAGAAAGGTGTGGGTCTATTTGCTCAAAATAAAAGATGATATGTTTAATGTATTTAAGAAGTTTAGATCTTTGGTTGAAAATAACACTAGCAGGTCAATCAAGTGTTTTAGAACAGATAATGGAGGTGAGTTCACATCCTTAGAATTTAAAAATTACTACAAGGGAGATGGGATCGAAAGAAATAAAACGACTCTTTATACTCCTCAACAAAATGGTGTTGTTGAATCCATGAATAAGACTCTTCTAGAGAGAGAAAGGAGCACGCTCAATAATGCCAAGTTGCAACAAGAATTATGAGAAGAAGAAACCATTATATCTTGTTATCTAGTAAATCGGTCACTGACATATACAATATACCGTAACATTATGGAAGAGGTGAGGACATGTCATTCTTGTGATTATTCAAATATGAAATAATTTGGTTGTGATGTTTATGCTCGTATTCCTAAAAATCAACATTCTAAGTTACATCACATATCAAAGAAGTATATCTTTGTTGGTTATGGTGATGGAGTTAAGGGATACAAATTGTGGGATCTTGCTTCCAATAAAATTATCATTAACAAAGACGTAGTATTTCATGAATCTCCTCTCATACAATTAGACATGATAGGAGTTGAAATGAGAGAAGAACAGGTACCACAAATTTATCAAATAGGAAAGGAGGAGCATGAAGAAACTCTCGAAGAAGAATAAAATGAGGTTACAAAAATATTCCAAAAAAGTGTGGAAATGCCATAACAAACTCTAAGGAGATCTACACGGGCCAGGAATTTCCCTGAAAGGTATGAAGATTATGTTTCATTTATTGTTTTGATTTCTAATTATGGGGAACCTAGTTGTTATCAGGAAACAGTGGATGTTGTTGAAAGTGTTAAATGGAAAAAAAAAATGAAAGAATAAATGGATGCCTTGGAGAAGAATGAAACATGGGACTTGGTAAAAATTCCAAAGGGCGGGAAAGTGTTAGGGACCTAACCTCCCTAACCCCTCATGTAGGTAGAATAATATAATTTCATGTAATAAAGGCCAATATTAATAAGGCCTAACAATAAGGAAGAATAAGTCAAATGTAAGAAATCCTAATAGAAGCTTCTTCTTCTAGAAGGATCTTCCTCTAGATTGTTTTTTTGGATAGATAAATTTAGTATAAATAGAAGTAGAGGGTATGAAAAATGTTGTCTTGGAGATTATTGCAATAGAGATCTGTTATGTTGGAGGTTGTCCCCTCAAAGAGGCAAGTGAACATTGCTATCATTAATCAAGGTGCTCTTTCTGGTGTTATTCTGGTATTATTCTTGTATTGTTCTGGTTATATCATTGTTGTTCTGCCATTTCTAGATAAAATATTTATGTTCTGCATACTATTTTATATCTAGAATACTGCAAGTGTTATCAGAGCACTTTCCTTGGCAGAAAATTGTGGGTTAATTTTTTCAGGGTAGAGACGTATTCTAGCATCTTAAATCTACAAAGATCTTTTATTCAACGCATAAATCTGCAGTCGAGGAAGCATACACATAGGAACTACAAGTGGTTTTTCAGCACACATCTAATGGAAACCCTTGTTGGTACCCCTTCGAGTGGTAGCACTTTAGACAACACCTGTATAAGGATTGGCCTAGATATCCTGAAGCCCTCCATAGATAAATCGATCATTCTCCTGACTGCTATAGTGCCACCAAGAACAACACTCAAGAAGATATTCTATAGTACCTCGGTAGTTGGGTAGAATGACTAAGGGCGTGATCTAGCCTCCTTAGTTGGTGCCCTGAGATATTAGGTCGAGTACTACTATTGGACCCCACACATATATCAAAGAGCTATAACACAAGGAAAACCCTTGTATGTAGAAACCCTAAATAACCTACAACTTGAGATGGAAACAAAAACATAACAGACAAGATCTATTGTCGTGCAATTGTGCCTTCTGCATTCTGGTTGCGAAATTACTACACATTTCTTCCTGTTAAGCATTTGGGCATTTCGTCACTGCAGTATTATTCAGGCTGGAGTATAACTTTGCAGGAGTTAAAAAAAATAGAGTATAGTGGCCCCGTTGGCACACTTATTTTGTACCTATCCCACTGGGTTCCTCTCTTCGCCCCAATTCCAGTGATACCTATCATTTTTAACACAATTTTTTTTGTGGACCCACTCCTCTGACACCCTTATTTGGACCCTATCCTATTGGATCCCCCTTTTCTCCCTGATCGTAGTGATACCTATCATTTGGCACCCTTATTCTCAGTGGTCCCACCCACCCCTCCAAACCCTTTGTGTTTCCCCTCTACCATTTTCCTTCCCATTGTTCAAAATGGCCACCACCTGAGCCCAGGAACTCAATACCTTGATTGCTAACAACCACTAGAACAAGGAAGACATCAATAATATCAATGAAAACCTTAGATCAATCAATTTGTATATTCAGACCCTCCAGGACCAATGTTCCCACATCAAAGACCTCAAAGACCTCAAAGCCACCTTTGAAACATTCATGGGCCATTCCTAGAACCCTTCCTCTTCTAAACAACCATCTTATCAGGATGCCCATGACTCTTCACATTACCAAGGTCCTCATACTACCCACTTTTCTCGAGACCTCCTCCCTCCCAAAATTGAGGTGAACAAATTTGATGGATCGGATCCCACAGGCTGGGTCACCCAAATTGAACATTATTTCTCTTTGCATGGCATTACTGATGATTTAGCCAAGATTCATTATAGTGTCCTACACATGGATTTGGAACAATGGAAATGGTGGAAATGGCGAAAAAAAGGCACACCAAGGGTATGTTTCTTAGACACAGTTTGTAGCAGAACTTTATGACCGCTTTGACTCTGACACCCAACATTTAGGCCGTCTGACCATGTTGAAGTAGTCTAGGAAAGTGGAAGACTTTATTGCCGCATTTGAGCACTTGGATTTCATAATGGAGGGCATGTCAAATGCTTTCTTTAGGGAATGATTTATCAATGGCCTCAAAGATTAAATTCGTGCCCATGTTTTCATAGCTTGCTCCTAGACTTGGTTGGAAGCTACTCAACGAGCCAAGGAAGAAAAATAGATTGTATCCTCCCAGATCCACAAACACTCCTTTCCTCCTCGCCCTAAACCCACCAATTATGCCACTCATGCAACACCCCTCAAGATCTATAAATTAACCAGGGCTGAAATGGTTGAATGTCAACTCAAGGGTCTTTGTTATAATTGTGATGACAAATATTTTCTCGGGCACAAGTGTAAGGAAGATAATATTTTTATGGTTGTGGCTGAGGACATTTATGAAGAAGATGTTTTTCCACTTGTGGAGTAACTACCATCACCATCTTATCTGACCCCACCCTCTGATCCACCAAAAGTTGACAAGGTGATTTCACTTAATTCCCTCACTGGCTTCTCTGCTTCCCAGACTCTCAAATTAATTGGTTACATTAAAAATAGGAAATTCATCATCCTTGTGGATAGTGGTAGCACCCATAATTTTATTTATCCCTGCATTGCCAAAGAATTCAATTGTTACATCTATGTCGTCAATAATTTTCAAATCATGATTGCCAATGGTGGTTCCATGAAATGTGGGGGACGATGTGAAAATGTGCGACTCCAAATCGGTTAGTATCACCTAAAATCTCATATGTTTTCTATAGACATGGGTGGTTGTGACATTGTTCTTGGTGTCGAATGGTTACGCACTCTAGGCCCCATTCTCATGGATTTTAAGGACTTAACCATGCAATTCCAACAAGAGGGACAACAATATAAGTTCCAAGGCATCACAACCAGCTTCCCTGAGATCATCGGTTCCCATCGCATGGAAAATCTCCTCAAAAATGGTAATTCGGGAATTATATCCCAACTCCACTCCATTCATGTTGTTGAGACAAATTTTTTGCATCCCGACCTCCAATCTATCCTCTCCCACCACCAAGTTGTTTTTACCACTCCCAAAGAACTTCCCCCTTCCCGTGGATTCCATGATCATTCCATCCATATCATCCCAAGCAGTCTTCCTCCCAATGTTCAGCCTTATTGTCATCCCTTTTCCCAGAAGATTGAAATTGAGAAAATTGTTCATGTATTACTAGAAGAAGGTGTTATCCATCTCAGTACTAGCCCCTATTCTTCCCCTATGGTCATGGTACTCAAGAAATAAGGTACTTCATGCATGTGTCCTGATTTTCCTGCCCTCAAAAAACTCACAATCAAAGAAAAATTCCCCATTCTTGTCATTGATCCCCTCTTGAATGAATTGAGTGGTACTCAATACTTCAACAAACTGGATCTACATTATGGCTACCACCATATCCATACGAAATCATAAGGCATTCCCAAGACTACATTTTGAACTCATGAGGGTCACTATGAATTCTTGGTAATGCCCTTTGTCTTGTGTAATTCTCCCTCCACTTTCCAAATTCTTATGAATCATGTCTTCCATCCTTTTCTTCATCATTTTGTCTTGTTTTTCTTTGATAATATTCTCATCTATAGTAAAACTTTGCCATCCCATCTCTCCCATGTGAATCAAGTTCTCTATCTACTCTTTAAGCACCAACTTTTCCTCAAACAATCTAAATTTTCCTTTGGTGCTTCAGAAATGGAATACCTAGGTCATATTGTCGACAAGGATTGTGTCCAAGTGGATCCTAAGAAAATTGAATCTATGCAGAATTGGCCTTACCCTAAAACTCTCAAGAGCTTGCATGGTTTTCTGGGTTTAACGAGATATTATAGGAAGTTTGTTCGGAATTATGGAAAAATTGTAGCTCCTCTCACTTCTCTCCTTAAAAAGAATGCTTTCACTTGGACTTCAATTGTAGATCATGTCGTCCAAGCCTTGAAAGATGTTATGTGCTCAACCTTTGTCCTATAACTTCCAGACTTCACAAAGACATTTGTATTGGAATGTGATGCTTCCAGGAAAAGAATTGGGGCCGTCCTCATGCAATATGGCAGGCCTTTGGCCTTCACTAGAAAACAACTTTCAACATGACATTTGGGCCAATCCATTTATGAAAAGGAAATGTTATATATTCTGCATGTTGTGGATCTCTGGCGTCCTTATTGTTATGAGGAAAATGTCTCTATGGCTATGATAAACCACAACAGAAGGAAATGACTACAAAAATCAACTCTCTTCTCAAGTATGTTATGTAAACAAATATGCTAGCAAGACAAGATAAAAGGCCTACCTCATCCAGACGTTTGATGAAGTCCACCATTGAGCACTTGACCCAAAGCAATATACCTGCAACTAGTCCTCAACAACCAAGAAAAGAAAGCATATGGTGATAATAAATGATGTTAGCACATTCAATAGCATAACCCATTAATAAACATGACAAATACGCCCATGGAATAATAATTCAAATATTTGCAAGATATCAATTAGACATGAAAAGAGTATTTCTATTAATATAGGATCACCATAAGTGAAAATGTTACAGACTTTCGTGTTGACATGGTTCAAAACCGAGAAACTAATTTCCTTCCAATTGGGCCTCCACTACTTCAATCCTCCACCAAAGGCAAGCTCATAGAAGAGAGACAATGAAGTTCTCAATCAATAAGGGAAGAGCTTAGGGGCTGAACACTATTTTCAGACTTAAAGGACAAAGGGATGCAGACTCAATATGAAGTAAATAATTTATCCAGAGTAAATTTTCTCTCAAAGTTGAATTCTTTATCCTCTTTTCCATAGCTCGGAATTGGCCCATTTATAGCCTTCAAATGGAACTGAAGGGATGAGTCGGAACGTTTCCAGTAAATGGAAGGCCAAGGATCATAGATCTCCTGTCGTGACATGGAAACCCGACATTAATTTTCATTTTTGGGCACAAATCCCGATGTACGTTGGTTGTAGTGGAGAAATCTACGTATACGCATGATGTATAGTAGGCAAGGTGCTTACATGTGGAAAAATATGTATTTTTATATCTGGGATTTACAAACAGGGATGATAAGTCTGCATAGGGAAATGGAAAAAGACCTTCTATGCAAGATTGCATAAGGTGAGGCAAATCTTTCTATAACACTTATTTATTGGGTCAACGCTTCCAAATAAAAATTGATCATCAGATTCTCAAGTATTTCCTAGAACAACGAATTTCATCATCGACGCAACAAAAATTGGTGACCAAGATATTTGGCTATGATTATGAGATCATTTATAAGAAGGGAAAGGAAAATGTAGTGGTTGATGCTCTTTCCCAGAAATATGAAGAATACATGTCCCTTTTCTCCCTCCCCTTCATTGTACCTGATTGGCTCTAAGCTGTTTGTCAGGAATGGTTGCAAGACCCCAAAATTTCTAGCATGCTCCACCAATTGCAACACAATTCTTCGGTTTCTCCAAGGTACTCTTGGCACAATGAAGAGCTTCGCTACAAAAGACATTTGTATTTATGCAAGAAATCACAACTTAAATCCACAGTGTTTTTTGAACTTCATGCCTTACCCATAGTCGGGCATACACCTTTGTGGCTGAATGTGAGGTGTGTCAATGAAAAAAGGTTTAAATCGTCAAAGCTCTGGCCACACTCCAACCGCTTCTGATTCCTCCTGCTATTTGACGAGATATTTCTATTGATTTCATTGTGGGCTTACCTAAATAAGGCAATAAGTTAGTCATCATGGTGGTCATAGAACGTCTCTCTAAATGTGCTCATTCTGTGCTCTACAACACCCATTCACCACCTCCACAGTGGCTCAAATCTTCATGGATAATATCTTCAAGATTCATGGCATGCCTAATTATATTGTCTCTAACAGAGATCCCACTTTCACCATCAATTTTTGGAAAGAATTGTTCAAGCTATAGGGCACCCAATTGCATCTCAACACCACCTATCACCCCCAGACATATGGCCAAACTAAAGTTGTCAACAAGTGTTTAGGAACATATTTGATTTGTTTTGCATATGAGAGGAAAAATCAGTGGGCTCAATGGTTACCCCTAGCTAAATGGTGGTACAACACATCTTACCATACAACTACTCACATGACTCCTTTTGAAGTAGTCTATGGATAAAATTCCCCATCAGTTCTCTCATATATGCTAGGGGTCTCGAACGTTCAGGAGGTTGAAAAAAATATTACAGTCCGAGAGGTTATTCTTCGTTCCCTCAAAGACAATTTGGTCATGGCTCAAAATCACATGAAGCAACAAGCATATCAAGGTCATTCTGAACGACAATTTTTTGAACGGGACCAGGTGTTTATTTGACTACAACCTTACAAGCATACTTCACTCAAAGATGGACACTATCAAAAACTTGCTCCCAAATTTTATGGTCCTTATACAATGCTCAAGCATGTGGGATTGGTGGCCTATCAGTTAGCTCTACCTAGTCAGTCGAAGATCCATCCTATTTTTCATGTTTCCTGCTTAAAGAAGGTGATTGGAACTAAGTGACAAACTCAAACTAGTCTCCCTAAGTTGGATGGAGAAGGTTCCATCTGGTTGCAACCACAAGCCATCTTGGCCCAGCGAGAGCTTTGTCTCCGTCAGTGCACCATAAAGGAAGTGTTAGTCCAATGGAAAGATACAACTCCAGAAGATGACACCTGGGATCCGACCACCATTCTACAACAATTTCCTCATCTTAAGCCTTGAGGACAAGGTTGTTCTTCAAGGGGGAGGGAATGTTAGGGACCTAACCTCCCTAACCCCTCACGTAGGTAGAATAATATAATTCCATGTAATAAATGTCAATATTAATAAGGCCTATTAATAAGGAAGAACAAGTCAAATGTAAGAAGACCTAATAGAAGCTTCCGCTTCTAAAAGGATCTTCCACTAGATTGTTCTTTTGGATAGATAGATTTAGTATAAATAGGAGTAGAGGGTATGAGAAATGTTGTCTTGGAGATTATTGTAATATATATTTTCTCTGTTGGAGGTTTCCCCCTAGAAGAGAGAAGTGAAAATTTGATCCAGGTGGATATTGGTGGCCACCCACCTATTCCAACTGGCTCCTCTTGTCCATTTTTGTTCAACACGTTCTTCTATACTTATTTATAATTGTGGGTTCTACACTTCTGGTGTTGTCTGAAGCCCCAGACATCCTCCAGGTGGATATTGGTCGCCTCTTGCCCAATCCAGTTGGCTTATTTTGTATGTTTTCATGTCAACACATCTTGTTGTACTTCCAAGGCCGTTTTGGGGCCCTAAATGTTGTTTTTTTGGCTCGCCACAGTCAAACTATAGACAAATTCATAGTTTGATGGCATAATGTGTAGTTCTATGAAATAAATTTCCAACGGGCTATCATGCACCTAAAACGGAGGTCGTATGAAAAATTTACGACCCTGAGAAGTTGAGGTACCAACTTACCCATAGGGGCCCACATGACTTTTGGAGTTTCACCTTCTAGGGTTAGGTTTTTGGATGTCTAGGGTTTTGACATTCATGAGTAATGTCAAAAAGGCCTATGGAGCCTCATGGGAATCCATTCTACTCATACGGATGCACGTAACAACCACATCTCTTCTCAGAGATAGCTACCACCATTCGAGTAAGTTTTTCAGTTCTGCAGTTTTACAGTTTCAACCTATTTCATTATTCAATAGAAGATATTGTTCACTGAATATCTGTTTTATACTTCATATCTCTGTGTTTATTGTATTCAGTTTGTTAATCAGTTCGTTCTTCTCCTAAATCCGGATCAACATTGCTATCATTAATCAAGGTGCTCTTTCTGGTGTTATTCTGGTATTGTTCTAGTTATATCATTGTTGTTCTCCCATTTCTAGCTAAAATATTTATGTTCTACATACTATTTTATATCTGGAATACTACATAAAGTTTTCAGTGGAAAGTGGGTCTATAAACTAAAGAAATGTTTTGATGATAAAGTTGAAAAGTGCAAAGCAAGACTAGTTGAAAAAGGGTATTCTCAAAAGGAAGTATTAATTTCCCTAAAAATAATCCACCAATTGTTAAGCTTGTTTCTATTCATGTTGTATTAGCACAAGTTGATTTACTTGATCGTGAGTTAGAGCAGCTAGATGTTAACACAACTTATTTACATGGAGATTTGGATGAGAAAATATATATGGAACAACTAAACATTTATTTAGGATCACAAAATAAGGTTTGTTTCAAAACTCAATAAGCCATTGTATGCTCTGAAATAGTCTCCCAGGCAATTGTACAAGAAGTTCAATTCTTTCACAGCGAACCAAAATTTTACAAGAAGTGAGTATGATCATTGTGTTTACTTTAAAAGGTTGGAAAATGGCATATTCATTATCTTGGTGTTATATTTTGACTATATGCTTGTAGAAAGAAAAAGCATGATTGAGATTAGTAGGTCAAAAACTTAGTTTTCTAGGACGTTTGATATGAAGGATCTAGGAGCAACAAATAGAGATATGTGGAGAAATACTCATGAGATTTGGTATGAATAATGTGAAACTAGTAAATATCCCTTTAGCTTCCCATTTCAAGCTTTCTTCAACTTTATGTCCTAGAAACAATAAAGAAAATAATTATATGTAGTGTGTACTATATGCTAATGCAGTAGGGAGTTTAATGTATGTAATGGTAAGTACAAGACTACATATTTCACATGCAATTAGTGTTGTCAATAGATACATGGAAAATATAGGTAAAGAAAATTGGGAAACAATGAAATGGGTGCTTTATTATCTTAGAGGGACACATGATTATTGTATTAGCTATAATGGTTGTAGTGATTCCATTTGTGGCTAAGTTGATTCGAATTTCGCAAGTGATTTGGACAAAAGAAGATCTACTTCAGGTTATGTCTTTACTCTTGCATGAGGCCGTGCTTTTTGGATGTCAAAGCTTGAAAGAATAGTTTTTTTATCCACTATTGATGCATAATATATAACTACCTCACATGATTACAAGGAGGAAATTTGGTTAAAGGGTTTATTGGGTGAGTTTGGAAAGATGCAGGACAAGGTGAAAGTATTCTGTCATAGTCAAAGTTCTATTCATTTGGCTAGAAATCCATCTTGTCAAAGTAAGACTAAGCATATTGATATTAATATATTGTTTTGTAAGACAAGTTATTGATGGAGGTGGAGTAGCACTTGAGAAAGTCCATGCTCAAGAAAATTGTGTAGACATGCTTACAAAACCAATATTGTTAGACAAGATGCAGTGGTGTTTGGCTTCCCTTGGCTTGTAGAAAAGGTGATGAATGAACCTAGAAAAGGTATCGGTTAAATTTTTGTCAAGGTGGAGATTGGTGAACATGTGACAAATAATTATCCCAAAATAGGATACAACGGTTCTCTAATTACTACAGTAGTTCATTCAACCAGTTCATTGTCTAATATGAAATAACAAATTATACCAAAAATAGGATATTGTTTGTTCACTAATTACTATAGTCAGTTGAGGTAAATTTGGAAGATGTGATATATGTGTAGCTTGTAGAAGCAAATACGAATACATATGTAAGCTCGTTGTTGGGTTATTTTTGATCTACAAGATTAAGAAACAATAATATTGATTCCCTTGTCCCATGGATGTTTCTTTTATAAATCATCAAGGTTTTACGACATAAAAATGATGTTTCTTTTGTGATTGCAACTTTTCATCTTGTTTTTGGTTCAATTATTGATTGTTGTAACTTTTGTTCTATGTGCTCAGTTCCCCAACAACAACCAACGAATTCTTCTAGTGCTTTTGTTGCTAGGTCCAAATCTTGTTGAACAATTTCCATAGACTTAGGACATTGGTGCACTATTTCATCTTCCCTTGGTCCCCCATAGTTCAAATTGATTGTTTGAACTTGATTGGATACACCACAATACTCACCCTTAGTGACATTTATGACCATATTCCTAACCATGTTCCATTACACCTCTAGAACAAATCTCTTTTGTTTCTATTGTACCAAAGTGCCCATAATTGTTGCATCATTGGTCATGACCCAATGTTCCTGCTCCTTCATTTTTTTGTTTTGGTTGTAAGAATTGAGCTTATGTTACCTTGAATACCATCGTCATGGATTCACAATGCACATCTAATCCATTGAATCTCGTTGTAATCCATCTAAGAATTATAGCAGTCCAAGATCCAATGAAAATTTAAAATCTCAATTATACCTATAGATCCTTGTCGTTGCTCCACTGTCAGATCCTTCAATGCCCAAAATGGGTTCTGGCTTGACCTATGTCGATCCAAAAAAACACCACACAAAGAGTCTCCATTCGATCCAACTAGAGGATTCAAATATTGAGACAAGAAGTCTAAACGTGGACTTCCTATGCCGAAAGACAAAAGAAACAAAGTAAAAACGAATCACCTTGAATTAAATAGGAACATAGGGAACGTGTTCCACAACAAGAGAGCCTTGAATTGATCTTGATTGGAGTAAAACATGAAAGAACACTCACCCAAAATAATTGGTTCATGCAAAGATAAATGGAATTCATATAGAGACCGAAAATGTTCCCTTGAAGGAGAGATTGAAACTAGGACGATATCCCTTGAAGAAACAATCTCAGTAACTAAATTTTTTTAAACAAATATAGGAAATTAAGGTGGTGTCTTACCCGTATTCCAAGAAGGATTAAAACCACATATGCAAGCCAAGCAAAAATGCCAATACTCCCAGAGCCAAGCCTAAACTTGTAGGCTAGAACCTCTACTTGGGAAAGCTAAACCGCAGAGTCATAATCCCATAATGTCGAGGAGAATAACCTTTCATGAATTAAAATTCATGTGGAGTTAGATGTCTAGGTGTGAGACAAGATGGGAAGGGTCACTTCTCATCATGTTCTTTTCCAAATGACGAGTTTTCCTTATGATATGTCATGTGCCTCCTTAATTTCTTGATACATGTCATACCCTCCATTAAAATTTCAAGGGACAGGTTGGGTGTATACCTTGCCATTGATAACAATGTCCCCCAGTTTTAAAGAGGTGGCTCGATTGGCCTAACCATCCGCTAAGGAGTTATTTTCCCTTAGGGCATGGTCAAATCTACACAAGGGAATTCACTTTGCTCTTGTTTTGCTCACTCTAACACCAATGCTAATAGGAAATCAAATGGGACCATGTTCATGACCATTGTAATAACATTCTTTGACTCCCACACCATGATCAATTTTTGAATGTGATATTTGGTGGCAATCTTCAAGCCTTGCAATAAGGCATATGATTCATCCTTATTATCAATGGTTGATAAATAATAATAATCTAATTTTAAGGTCATGACCAAGACAAACACGAAACTGGTGTATGAGACCTCTTTTCTTTGTGGGACAAGGGACCCCCTTCGCACAACAATTTCACTGCTAAAGTTTATAGAGGTGTACATACCATACCCCTGTCTGAATTTGAACTTGTAACCTCTTAGAAAAAAACACATATTCTTAACCATTAGACCCACTCAAGTTGTATATGCCAAATAAGTGATTATAATTTTCATTATTCCTTTAAAATTTGTAATAACCCCTATTACCACCCATTAGAATTTGTAATAACCCATACTACCACCCATTCATTATAAGATCATTTTTTTCCAATATAATATTAATATTTTAATATTTTCCATGGAAAAAATATATTAATATATATTATTAAAAAAATAATAATAAATTTTAATTTATTTAAAGAATATTACTCAAACTTCATGGTATAATCCTATTGTTCCAAATTTCGTATATTAAACAATGTGTTTATAATATGTGAGTTGAAATCTTTATCAAAGAAAAACGAAAAATAAAAAAGAGAAAAAAAACATGCGATCGAGAGCCATGTCACATAATTGCGATAGGCCAAATAAAATATAAGATTACATACCCTTACATCATTTTGAAACGCCAAATACAAAATAACATAAAGTAATTTTGAAAGGCCACGCAAATGTAATATTAATAATCTAGAGTCAATTCATGATATATTGAATTGAATATAAAATTAGAGTTGACAATCTTTTAATAGATCTCAAAAACTTTCCATTCTGTTGAGATCAATCTTTTTGTTATCGCATTCAAAATTATTACTTTTAGAATTTTTATTTATTTTAATAGAATTCTAAAAAGTTGTTTTTTATAACTATACTTTTTTATAAATATTAAAACTATTAATTTTTATGAAGGGTCTCTTTTCAATGTTCATAATATAAATTTACGAGTCTATTTAAGTATAAATATTAAAACTATTAATTTTTATGAAGGGTCTCTTTTCAATGTTCATAATATAAATTTACGAGTCTATTTAAGTGGTTTTTTGTTTAGAGAACTAATAAGTGTCAAATTTTACAAAGTAATTTTTTTTAAAGTTCTTGAAACTAATCATAATAAAAAAGTATTTTTTTTTTTAAGTTTTTGAAATTAATTAAATATTAAAACTATTAATTTTTATGAAGGGTCTCTTTTCAATGTTCATAATATAAATTTACGAGTCTATTTAAGTGGTTTTTTGTTTAGAGAACTAATAAGTGTCAAATTTTACAAAGTAATTTTTTTTAAAGTTCTTGAAACTAATCATAATAAAAAAGTATTTTTTTTTTTAAGTTTTTGAAATTAATCATAATAAAAATGATGTAATAATAATAATAATAATAATAATAATAATAATAATAATAATAATCTATTTTTAAGGTCATGGCCAAGCCAACACATTAAATTGGTGTATGAGACCCTTTTGTTTGTGGGACAAGAGACCCTCGCGATTTGACTAGTAAAGTCTACACTTCCCTCACAATGCATAATTTGTAAATGCTTCATTTATGTGAACTAATATATTGGAAGAATTTTAAAACTAAGAATATTTATAATCATAATAAAGATGTTGTGAGCTTCCCACATAATGCATAATTTTGTAATGCTTCATTTATGTGAACTAATACTAATATTATATTGGAAGAATTTTGAAACTAAGAATATTTATTGCATAATTTGTAAATGTTTCATTTATGTGAACTAATATATTGGAAGAATTTTGAAACTAAAAATATATATTTTTTTAAGGTTATAAGTTAAAATCTAAAAAGATAAGATATATACACTTCTCTAGATTTTAATAGTCAATCATTAAAAAATATCTTTTGAGGTCTTAAATTATTATTGTTATTATATAACTAACATTAATTAATTCAATTAATATATACTCCTAAATAACTATAAGAATATCCATAAATGTACAATTATAAAATTTAGTAATGGAATATTGAACTTTTTATATAATAAATAAAATTATATGTATATTATGTTATGTATTTATAATTAATTTTCTATAATATATAAGTGCATTATATTATTATAAATTTATGGTTATATATAATTTTGATTTAATAATATTTATGTAAAAACTAATTAAATTTTTTGTGGTAAATATGATGATGATGATGATGATGATGATGATGATGATGATGATGATGATGATGATGATGATGATGATGATGATGATGATGATGATGATGATGATGATGATGATGATGATGATGATGATGATGATGATGATG
>ML812277.1:39059-58351 GCA_009831015.1 Picea engelmannii
AGTGGGATCATCCTAACCTCCTCACCTTATCCTCTTCAACTTATAAAAGGAGAGGAGTTCTCATGGAGAAAGTTAGCTTGGGTTAGCTTTGTTGGTTCATGAGCTTGTTCTTGATTGGTTTGGAATTATCAGCGACCAAGCAAATCTCAAAGCCACTCCAACCAAAAGGCCATCTTGGGAATTATGAGTGTGAAAGGCCGTCTTGGGAATGTCTGCCTCTTTCATACGTATCTGGTGATAGCCTGAGAAAAGATCAAGTTTAGTAAAGAATTGGGCACCACTCAATTCATCCAGGAGGTCATCAATGATAGGAATGGGAAATTTGTCTTTAATGGTCAGTTTTTTGAGGGCACGGAAGTCAGGACACATTATCCAAGAACCTTCTTTCTTCAGGACCATGACTACAGGAGAAGAGTAAGGGCTCATACTAGGGCAGATAACGCTTGCATTAAGGAGTTCCTGGACCATTTTCTCAATTTCATTTTTTTGTGAGAAGGGGTGGCGATATGGACAGATATTGGGAGAAAGGATTCCGGGTACAAGGGGAATGGAATGATCATGAATACCATGGGAAGGAGGGAGGCCTTGGGGAGTGGAAAATACCATTTGATGTTTAGAAAGGAGAGCTTGGAGGTCATGCGACACCGAGGGTGTTTCTGTTGCTTGAATGGCATGGAGTTGGGCAATGACACCAGAATGACCTTTTTTGAGCAGCTTTTCCATGCAATGGGAACTAATGACCTCAGGTGAACCAACAATGATGCCTTGGAATTTATATTGGTGCCCTTCCTGGTTGAATTGCATGGTTAATGCCTTAAAATCCATGAGAATGGGACCCAAAGTTCTTATCCAGTTTGCACCCAACACAATGTCACAACCACCCATGTCGATAGAAAACATATGGGATTTTAGGTGGTAGTCACCGATTTGGAGATGCACATTTTCACAGCGCCCTCCACATTTCATGGAACCACCATTGGCAATCATGATTTGGAAATTGTTGACAGCATGGATGTAGCAATGAGTTTCTTTGGCAATGCGGCGATGAATAAAATTATGGGTGCTTCCACTATCAACCAGAATGATGACCTTCTGATGCTTGATGTAACCGATTAACTTGAGGGTTTGGGGAGCGGTAAAACTAGTGAGAGCATTGAGAGAAATGACGGGTTCTACTTCGGGAGGGTCTGAGGGAGGGGTTATGTCAGTGATTTCAGGTGACTCAGACACAAGAGGGGTTTCAACATCCTCTTCTGAAATGTCCTTAGAGATGGCCATAAAAATATTTTTTTCCTTACACTTGTGGCCCGGGAAATATTTTTCATCACAATTATAACAAAGGCCTTTGAGTTGGCGTTCATCCATTTAAACCCTGATCAATTTTTGGATTTTTAATGGGGTGGAGGGAGTAGTGGGAGTGACGGGTTTAGGGCGAGGGATAAAGGAGGGTTTTCGGTTTTGAGATGATACAACCTGTTGTGATTCTTTATCTCTTTTAGTATCCTCCACCCAAGTCGAGGGTTGAGCCATGAGAACATGGGCCCAAATCTCCTCCTTGAGGCCACTAATAAAACACTCTTGAAAGAAAGCATCAGTCATGCCCTCTGTTCGAAAATCCAGGCGTTCAAAGGAAGCTATGAAGTCTTCTACTGTTCCAGATTGTTTCAACTTTGTTAAATGACCCAAATGGTTGGTGTCTGTGTCAAAGCGTTCATAAAGCTCAGCCACAAATTGGGTCCAAGCAATATACCCTTGACATGAAGTTTTTCTCCATTGCCACCATTGTCAACGTTCTTGATCTAGATGGAGAACACCATATTGGAGTTTGGCCAAGTCATCGGTAATGCCATATAAAGAGAAATAATGTTCCATTTGGGTTACCCAACCAGTGGGGTCTGAGCCATCAAATTTGGTCACGTCCACCCACGGAAGGCATATGTCACGTTGAAAGTGATGGGACTAAAAGGTATGGGAATGGGAGGAAGTTTCTCCTTCATTCTTTAGAGGTTCTTCAGAGAAATGGTCATCTGTAGGGATCTTCAGTTTGGTGCAGAGTGATGTAAAGACAAATTCAAGCTGGGTGGTCAGTTCTTGTTTGAATTCCTCCATTGAGGACTGCATGGTTGTATTTATGGTAGCATGGATGGATGAATCGATGGAGGCAATAGTAGCACTGAGTTGTTTCACTTCTTTTTGGGTTTCTAGGAAACCAGATTGCATGGTGTTGAAGCAAGATTCCAGGTCTTCGTTACGGGTATGGGTGATGAGGATGGGTGAACTGAAAAGGGGCGGGCGGGGTCAATTTTTTTTTCGAAAAATGATATGGATGAAAGTGATAAGGGTGGAGAGATGAATCCAATGGAATAGGTCTCAAATAATGGTGAAAAAATTTTCAAACTTTTTTTAACACCTGTGGAGTTATACTCTGGTCTGAAGAATACTGCAGTGACGAAATCCCCAAATGCTTAAGCAGAAAGAGATGTGTATTTACTTGGCAACCCGAACACAGTTGCGCAGCAATAGATCTGGTCTATTTTTATTTTGTTTATGTTTCTGCCTCTGTCCCACAAGGGTTAGGTATTCAAGGGTTCTATAGACAAGGGTTTTCCCTGTGCTATAACTCTCTGATATACGTGCGGGGTCCAACAGTAGTACTCAGCCCAATATCTCAGGGCACTAACTAAGGAGGATAGACCTTACCTTTAGCCATACTACTCGACTACCCAGGTACTAGAGAGTATCTTCCCGAGTGTTGTTCTCAGTGACACTATAGCAGTCTGACGACCGATAGGTTTATCTAAAGAGGGTTTCAGGAAATCTAGGCTGATCCATACACAGGTGCTATCTGATGCGCTACCACTCGAAGGGGTACCAACAAGGGTTAAAAGGGTGGACAATAGATGTGCGCTTAAGAACCACTTGTATTTCCTGCATGTATGAATCCCTCAACCGTGGGTTTATGCGCGTAACGATAGATATTTGTGGCTTAAAGACGCCGAAATACGTCTCTACCCTAAAAAAAAAAATCCCACAAATTCTGCAAAGGAAAGTGCTCTAATACCACTTACAAGATACCAAATATAATAAATATGTAGAACAGAAATAAAATGCTAGAAATGGTAGAATAACAGTAATATATCCAACATAATCTCCACAATAACACATAAATGATATAAGAGCAACAATAGAAATAACACTTTGATTCAGAAAGCAATGTTCACATGCCTCTTTGAGGGGGCAACCTCCAATCGAGCAACGCTCTATTACAATAATCTCCAAGCTAGGGTTTTCATACCCTCGACCCTTATTTATACTAAATATGTCTATCAAGAGAAGCATCGAGAGGAAGATCCTTCTAGAAGTGGAAGCTTCTATTAGGTCTTCTTACATCCGCCTTATTTTATTTTATTGAAAATCCTTATTAATATTGACCTTTATTACATTTGAATATATTAATCTATCTATGTGCGGGTTAGGACCCTAACAAAAAGGGGGTGGGTGGGACCATAGAAAATGACTTATAATTGATAGTTACAATGAGGATCATGGTAAAAATGGGAATATAATGGGAGAGGTATAAAATAGGGGTGTTAGGAAGGGGTCGGGTCCACGAAAAAAAAATAAAAAAATTGTTAAAAAATGACAAGTATGAAAACAATCAGGGTGAAGAGAGGAATCCAATGGGATAAGTCTCAAATAATGGTGCAGGAAGAATCCATAATTTTTTTGTTTAGTCCTATGGAGTTATACTCCGATCTGAATAATACTGGAGTGACAAAATGACCAAATTCTTAATAGGAAGAAATGTGTAGGAATTTTGCAACCAGAATGCAGGAGGCAAGGTTGCACGACAATAGATCTTGTCTTCTCTATTTCTGCTCAGTTTTCATCCCAAGGGATAGGGTGTTTATGGTTTCTATAGGAAATGGTTTAACTTATGTTATATCTCTCTAATATATGTGCAGGGTCAAACAATATTACTTGGCCCAATATCTCAGGGAACCAACTAAAGAGGGTAGATAGTACCCTTAGTCGTACTACCCGATTACCTAGGTACTAGAGATTATCTTCCTAAGTTTTATTCTTGGTGGCACTATAGTAGTTAGGTGGATGATTAGTTTATCTACGCAGGGCTTCAATATATCTAGGATGATCTATATACAGGTGTTGTTTGATGCGCTACCACTCGAAGGGGTACAAACAAGGGTTACAAGGGTGGCCAACAATGTGCGCTTAAGTACCACTTGTATTTCATGCATGTATTCTTCCCCGACCACATATTTATACGTTGAATGAAAAATCTTTGTAGCTTTAAGACACCGGAATATGTCTCTACTCTGAAAACAATAACCCACAATTTTCTACCAAGGAAAGTGCTTTGATACCACTTGTAAGGTACCATATTTATTATAATAGCGGAAAACAAAAATACTAAAGAGAATAACAACAGAACAACACAATATATGAAACCACAACACAAAAATAATACCTTTATTGATAGGAAACAATGTTCACTTTCCTCTTCAAGGGGAAACCTCCAGTAGAGTAGCGCTCAATTAAAATAAATCTCAAGACAAAACTTCTCATGCATCCTACTCTTATTTATACTATTTCTATCTTCTAAAGAACCTTCTAGCGAAAGATATTTCTAGAAGCAGAAGCTTCTATTAGGTATTCTTATATTGAATTGTTCTCATTTATTAAATAGGTATTATAAACTAATGTCAGCCTTTATTACATGGATAATATATTATTATACCTACATGAGGGGTTAGGGAGGATAGGTCCCTAACATAATCCCACCGAAACCCTTATTTGGAACCTATCTCACTGGATTCCTCTCTTCACATTGATCGTAATGGTACCCCTTACTCATAAACCTTTTTTTCCATGAACCCACCCACCCTTCCTGACAGCCTTATTCAAGACCTATTCCATTGTATTCATGTCTTCAAACTGATTACATTGACACCCCTAACTCACAATCCCTTTATGTGTGGACCCACGAGCTCAATTATTTCCCTCTTATCTCCTTGATGTCCCACACCCGCAACTAAGAATTTGTAAAACACATACTTTCCTTGGATAATTCCCACACCTATACCAAGAATGAAATCAAGTAAATCACTTAAAATATTACTACCCTGAATTCCAAATTTGCCACTTTCTCTGAAAATGTGAAAAACTTGATAGTAGTGAATAGTCAATCGCAGGGCCCTACCTCCTTTGAATAACCTTCACACCAAGAGGGTGTTGACTCATCCCATTCCATGGCCTTTCATTCTAACCCCATTCATCGTGAATGGCATCTTCCCAAAGTTGAGGTGAATAAATTTGATGGTTCGAACTCCACAAGTTAGCTCACTGAAATGGAACATTATTTCTTCTTACATTACAAATTATTTGACCAAACTTCATATCATTGTCCTTTATTTGGATAATAAACGTTGGCAATGGTGTTAAAATTCACACCAGGGGTATATTTCTTGGACCCAATTTGTTGCATTTCTTTATGAATTCTTTAACACCGACACACATCATTTGGGACTTTTTATCAAGCTTAAATAGTATGGTATAGTGGAAGAATACATCACTTCATTTGAACATTTGGATTTCTGAACGAAAGGCCTTTCTGACACCTTCTTCTATGAGTGATTTATTAGTGGCATTAAGGATGGCATCTGAGCTCATATCCTAATGGCTCGCCCCTAGACCTAGCTTGCAGCTACTCACCGTGCTAAGGAAGCACAACATGTAGTCTCTTCCCAAATAATAAAGCCCTCCTTTATTCCTCGTTCCTCTCCCACAAATCCTACCCATCCTTATCCTCCTCTTAAGATCCACAAATTAACCAGGGAAGAAATTTTTGAATTCCAATTGAAGGATCTTATCCATAATTGTGATGAAAAATATTTTCTGGGGAACAAGTGTAAAGAGAAAAATATTTTTATGGCCATTTTTTAGGATGTTTCTAAATTTTATGGTGATGTTTTCCATTCTGAATATCAACCAAAATAAAATGATCATAACCCACCCTCTGATCCACCAAAATTTGAACCACTTATCTCTTTGAATTCCCTCATTGGTCTCTATGCTCCCCAAAATCCTAATTTAATTGGTTAGCTCAAGCATCAACAAGTGATTATCCTAGACGACAATGGTAGCACCCATAATTTTATTCATCGCCGATTGTTAGTCAATAATTTTCAAATCATTATTGCTAATGGTGGTTCAATGAAATGTGGGGGTCGTTGTGAAAATGTGTTCCTGCAAATTGGTCATTATCACCTGAAATCTCACATTTTTTGTGTTGACATGGGAAGTTTTGACATTGTTCTAGGTGTTGAATGATTACACACACCAGACCCCATCACCATGGAATTCAAGGAATTAACCATGAGTTCCCAATAGGATGGAAACGAATATGAGTTCCAAGGCATCACATGTTCCCTTGAGATCATCAGTTCACAATGAATGGATAAAATACTCAAAAAGGGTCATTCCGACATTATTTCCCAACTCCATGCCATTCAAGTAGTTGAGACCCCCTCACCTACTTTTCATCTTGACATATAGTTTGTCCTCTCCAAAAACAAATCTATTTTTGACAACCCCCAAGGAAACTCCCTTCTTATGGAACCCATGTTCATTCCATCGCACTTGTCCCTAGTAGTCTTCCACCCAATGTTCTCCCTTATCCTCACCCATTTTCCCAAAAAAATGAAATTGAGAAAATTGTTCAGGAATTGCCAGTGGTGGTTGTTATTCATCCTAGTACCAACCCTTATTATTCTCTAGTAATCATGGTACTCAACAAAGAAGGTACATGGCACATGTGCCCTAATTTTTTTTCCTCAACAAAATTACCATTAAAGATAAATTTCCCATCCCTGTCATTGATGACCTTCTAGATGAACTGAGTGGTGCTCAGTTTTTTACCAAACTTATTTTGTGTTCTGGCTACCACCAAATACATATGAAAGAGGTCAATATTTCAAAAACTATCTTTCAAACTCATGAAGGACATTAATACTTCTTGGCCATGCTCTTTGGCCTGTGTAATGCACCCTCTACTTTCCGAAGTCTCATGAATCATGTATTACACCATTTCCTCCATTATGTTGTATTGGTATTCTTTGATGATATTCTCATTTATAGTAAAACTTGGCAAGCCCATATGGCCCATGTGTATCAAGTCTTACATTTATTGTCTCAAAACAAAATCTTTCTCAAATAGTCTAAATTTTCTTTTGGAGCTCCTGAAGTTGAGTACTTGGGCTATATTGTTGGCAAGGATAGTGTCCATGTGTATACTAAGAAAATAGAAGATATGAAGGATCGGAAC
This sequence comes from Picea engelmannii, assembly GCA_009831015.1. Classification (NCBI taxonomy): domain Eukaryota; kingdom Viridiplantae; phylum Streptophyta; class Pinopsida; order Pinales; family Pinaceae; genus Picea; species Picea engelmannii. Next base: position 46,405 of record ML812277.1, read on the forward strand.
CATCCTAAAACTCTTAAAATTTTGAGAGGTTTACTTATTTTAATGGGATATTATCGCAAGTTTGTTCATACTTATAGAAAAATTCCAACTCCCCTCACTCCTCTCCATAAAAGAATGATTTTAGTTGGACTCCAAGAGTTGATAAATCCATCCAATTCTTGAAAGAGGTTATGTGTATGAATCTTGTTCTAGAACTACCTGACTTCACAAATACTTTTGTTTTGGAATGTGATGCTTATGGGAAAGGAATTGGGGCAGTTCTCATGCAATATGTTAGACCTTTTGTTTTCACTAGAAAAAAACTATCTGAGAGACACTTGGGAAAATACACCTATGAAAAGGAAATGTCGGTTATTCTGAACCCAATGTATCTCTAGCATCCTTACCTTCTGGGGAAATGCTTCCAAATTAAAACTAATCACCATATCCTAAAATATTTTTTGGAACAAAGGGTTTCATCCCCTGAGTAATAGAAGTGGTTGAACAAAATGTTTGGCTATGATTATGGGATCATTTACAAGACGGGAAAATTAAATGTGGCTTTTTATGCTCTTTCACTGAAATATGAAGAAGAGAAATACCTCTTTTCACTCTCCTTCATTGTATTAGATTGGTTAAAGGAAATTCACCAGGAATGGTTCCAAGATACCAAAATTTATTTCCTAATCCAACAATTGCAACAATATCCTCATACATCTTTGGTATACTCTTGACACAATGAGGATATTCTCTATAAAGGTCGGATGTATTTGAGAAAACAGTCTCACTTTAAATATATTGTTCTCTCTAAACTCCATGCTTCATCAACAACGGGGCATTCGAGTTTTCACAAAATATATGAAGGAATCAAACATTCATCTTTTTGGGAAGGCATGAAACAATACATCCACACGTTTATGCCTAAATGTGATACTTTCCAATGCAATAAGGGGGAAACAATAAAAAATCTTCACACACTCCAACCTCTTCCTATTCCACCTGCTATATGGATTGTTATTTCTATGGAATTCATTGTTGGATTACCCAAATTGAGCAACAAATCAGTCATCATGGTTGTGGTGAATATCCTTTCCAAATATGATCATTTATGTTCTCTCCAACACATGTTCATAGCATCCATTGTGGCCCATTTTTTCATGGACAATATCTTCAAAATCCATGGAATGCTCCACTCTATTGTATCTGATCGTGCTCCCACTTTTACAACAAAATTTGGAAAAAACAAATCAATATCTAGGGCACCCAACTGCATCTTAGCATGGCATATTATCCCTAGACTGATGGCCAAATTGAATCTATGAAAAAGTGCCTGGAAACATATTTGAGGTGTTTCACATCAAACCAATAATGTCAATGGGTTAAGTGGTAACCACACATTGAATGGTGGTACAACACATCTCACCATGGTGCCACTTGCATGAATCCCTTTGAGGCGGTCTATGGTCAGAATCCACCTTCTGTATTATCCTTCCTACTTGGTGTCTCCAAGGTACAAGACATAGAAAAACCCTTATATCCCGAGGTTCCATTCTACGTACTCTTAAAGAGAATTTGGTCATGGTTCATAATTGCATGAAGCAACAAGATGATCAAGGTCATTCAAAATGCCAATTTTCTTAAGGGGACCATGTGTGTCTTCATCTTCAACCTTATGAGGAAACATCTCTCAAAGAAGATCATTGCCAAAAACTTGCTCCAAAGTTTTATGGTCCTTATACAATCCTAAAAAATGTGGGGATCGTGGCTTACAAGTTAGCTCTCTCCAACACTCTAAGATCCTTCTAGTTTTTAATGTTTCCTTCTTAAACAAAATGATTGGATCCAAGTTCCATACTTAAACCATTCTACCTAGATTGGATGAAGAAGGCTCCATTTGGTTGCAGCCCCAAGCAATCTTGGACCAACAAGAGTGTCATATTCATCAACATACAATTAAGGAGGTTTTAGTAAAATGGAAGGATACACAACCCGAGGATGCCACATGGGAGTCAAATACCATTTTTCAATACTTTCCCCATCTAAAGCCTTGAGGACAAGGGGGAGGGCATGTTAGGGTCCTAACCTCCCTAACTTGTCAAGTAGATAGAATAATATTTTTTTCTATGTAATATATTCCAACATTATTAAATAAGGACTATATATTAATGTGAACATGTCTAATGTAAGAAGGCTTACTAGAATGTTCCACTTCTAGAAAGTTGTTTCTCTAAAATGTTCTCTAGAAGATAGAAATAATATAAATAGGGGTAGAAAGCATGGAAACATTTTGTCTTGAGAATATTTTGTACTTGAGCTATGCTTTACTAGAAGTTTCCCCCTCAAAGAGGTAAGGGAACTTGTATATTGAAATAATAAATGCATCATTTCTGAAATCAATTCTATCATTGTTGCCTCTATTTTTCTCTTTTTGCTAACAATTGTTACAACAATCATATTTTTGCTTTGCATAATATCATCTAATACCTTATAAAGATTAATAATGAGAGGTCAACACAACTTTTTACGATGAACATATGTATTTCTATTGTGTCTTTTGTTTTGATTATGCATATATGGAAATATTATTTCATATCGGAAAAGGTCTCTAGTCAAGTGAATACAAAATTTGTCTAATAAAAAGGTTGGGAGTTTTGACACCACTAAATGACTCCATAAATGGATATTTTTTCATGTGTTTTTTTATAAAATATCATCCCCATCCATTGATATTGATATTTGTGATGGAGACATTAATATAAACATGATTAAGGAGTCAACCCCTTCGGTACAAGTTCTTCCATATGGATGCTTCTTTAGAGGGGTGAAGCAAAATCATAGTTCTGATCACTCAAACATGAAAAGGGAACAAATATCATTAATCAAGATAAAGAATGCAATTAGAATCATTTTGTATTCCAATAATACTTAATTAATATACTAATTGAAGGAAAATTTTAAAGAAAAATTAAACAAAATCATAAGTTGTTGATATATATGATTGTTAACAAAAACAAATTTAGAATAATCAAAATACTGAATATTGAACTTTGAATATGATAGAAAAAACTCATTATTTTTAATGATGGAAATCATTTTTATACGTATAAATATGACACCAAATAAGATATGAAATGAAAATATAAGACACCAAATAATATATGAAATGAAAATATAAGGTGAGCTAATAAAATGTTGACCAAAAATTAAGAAATTATGATAGAAAAAAACTCATTATTTTTAATGATGGGAATCATTTTTATTTTTATAAATATGACACCAAATAAGATATGAAATGAAAATATAAGACACCAAATAAGATATGAAATGAAAATATAAGACACCAAATAAGATATGAAATGAAAATATAAAGTGAGCTTATAAAATGTTGACCAAAAATTAAGAAATTACAATAATTAGATATTGATAAAAGGTATAGATAAATGATTATCATTATATTATGAAGATGGTAATATGAATATGGTTTTAAAATGAGAATGGTCAAATTTAACCTTTAAGTTTGTTTGGAAATCATGTAAAAATCATGTAAAGGGGTTAAATTAATTGGTGATGATTAATTAAGATTTTACTAGTGGATAAAGTTTAATTCTTATAAGGGTTATTTTCTAAGCGATGGGTGACCTTGAGGCAGTGGTCATACATGTGATTACACCTACAAAGAATATATTAAAATGATTTTATGATCTATGTACACATAAGAAGATCAAATATCACCTCATCTCCTTCAATGATAAAGGCTCACACAGGTTGGATCTGTTGGTAAGGAATTAGGAGTTTTTCACCAATGGTTAATTTTATTTCCCATGAGGGGTTTTCCAAGAGCCATGGGGTCACATTGAGGTAATGGTCAAATGTGTGATTTCATTTAGAGAGGTTTTATTAAATGATCTCATGAATTTTTCATATATAAATGGATCAAATCTCATCCCTTTTTCCTCCTTAAAAAATGAGTCACCTTGAGATGGTTTTCAAATGTGTGGTCGCACCCAGAGATATTTTATTAAATGCTCTCATGACATGTGCATAAATAAATAGATCAAATCTCACACCTATGTCCTTCAAATAAAGGCTTGAGGGTTAGCTCAAGTGGTCATTAGCTAGGCATTATATCTCTCCCCCAAGTTGGGGAGGTCACTAGTTCAACTCGCTTAATCCCCTTGGAGTAAAGTAATTGGAACTTAGGCACCAACTATTTACCCATGTTACCACCCATTGACAACAATGAAGTCTCTAAAGATTTCTCATACATGGTTTTATGGAAAAAAGAATTTATTTGGATATATATATAGAGATAATATAACTCAATTTGAGATGATGTATTTACAAAGAAAAGTTATAAGCAACACTATCAATAAATCACTCCAAAATATAGAAAAACATCATCGATATATAACTATTAAAAAGTAGAATGTAAATTTTTTAACATGTTATGATATTCACTTTTATTTTTGTCAATAAAATTCTAAAAATCTAAATATTATGATTTCAAAATTTGATATACTCAATATATATCATTTTAATTTTAAATTTATTAAATATGTAAAAAAAAAATTAAATAAATTGAAATTCAAAACTTTAAAGAATTAAAAATCCCAAAATAAAGATGAATCTATAATAATATATGTACACATATTAATTGAGGTTTGGTATTTTTTATATTATATTTAATTTAATTTAATATTTTGTTTTATAAGATTATATGCGTCACATGTCTCATTCATATATATATTATATATTAAACACAACATCACAGATACTCTTCATACTAAGTTATAATACAATTTATTTTTCTCAATCCAATGATCTTAAAAATATGATGAAAAATAAACATAACATTTTATAAAAATTAAATTTCATAATTTTAAATAATCTTTAAATTCTATGAAATCAATAACAAAAAACATTTATCACAATTATATTTATTTAATTAGTTGAACAATAAACCAAAGAGTAATTAGATAAACCTTTTCAAAGTCGATTCAATTATATATTTTGATTCACAAAATGAGATTGAACAATTTTCTTATGGATATATTTTTTTGTTTTTATATTTACTTTATAAAATAAAACAAAAATAATGTTAAAATTTATAAAAAAAAAACTTCAATTATTACTCATCATGCATTAATAAAAATAAAGGTATAGAAGACCCCACTATGCAAAATTATACAAAATTTATATTATATTTTGATATGTTATTTTCAATATAAAATTTATAAAATTTTATATTTTGATATGTTTTTTTAAGTAAGATTGTATAAAAACCTGTCAAAATCAAAGATTACAGTATCATCACTTTGTTCTAGGTTGTAAATATTGAGTTGTCCCGAGGGGAAACCAGCTCAGCCAGCTAGTTCAAGTCTTAAATTATCAGTCATAATAAGTTTTAACAACAAAATATTATAGCTTGATCTTTCTACTGACATATAACAGAAAATTACAGTCCCCTAAGGGTGACCAACTTGACAGTAATTGACACAAACAAAAAATGAAACAGATTATCACTATAATGTCTATGAGGAAAAACAACAGTTATACAACCCTCCAACCGAGCAAAATAAAAGAGACACTTGTGCATGTCAAGTGGTAGGGCTATAGTGTGGCCACACGTCCATAGAGGTGTCGTTGAGCTTTGGGTCCCCGTGAGGAGATGGCTCATCCTTGACTGGTGTTGCATCCTCCTCCTTGACTGGTGGCACATCCTCCTCCTTGACTAGTGCAACTTCCTCCGAAGACCCAAGTGGTGGAGCTGGTGACAAGACTGGTGTCTCAGCCTCTCCTGCATGTGCTTCTCCAGTTGAGGGGTGGTAGGCATCCTGCATCGCTGAAAGCAATTGCAGGAATTGCATTTCTTTCCCATCCGGAGTCTCCATGCGAAACCATAGATCATCCAAGTCCCGTTGTAACTCAAAAACCAGGCCTTGCAGCAATGCAAGGCTTTCTTACAATTCAAATTCAGAGTCAGCACAAGAGTTTGTGTGGGAGTGAGGTCGTTGTTGTGAACCTTAGCTTGCTCCATGGCCATCACTCTGAGAGTGAGTGTAGTGTAGCAGGGCATGGGGCGGCTAGGGAAGCGAGTGGGTTGGTGAGTTTGGTGGAGCCACTGGTACTGACTGCGAGGCGGGGGGGAAATCTCCAAGGGGGGCTAGGTTAAATCCCAGAGAAGTCCCCGAGAGATCAAACCACTCCAACCTACAAGCAAAAGGTGACGAGATGGGTGGGAGGTTGTTGGGACTATGGCTCAACTACGCCAGGGAGGAGAACGAGGAAGGCGACAAGAAGGAGGAGTTGTGGGAAGGTGTTGGTGGGGGGCGGAGGGCCAGACGCAGTTGGATGAGCTGCCATGCTGAGCCTCGTTTGGACTTCCCCCTTTGTCGCGACATCTCTAAGACACAGTGAGGGAGGAAACACCCAGGAGAGAATGATAGGAGGCGTAGGAGCAGCTAAGTAGAAGGCCGAGCTATGGAGGATTCGACCACAGAATAATGAGGCATCCAATGCACTTGGTGTAATTCATAGTATATGAGTCATTGGTTCCATCCATTAAACCAACACACATGCAGAGTAAATACATAGCCATGGTGCTAGTCCATCGAAGATACAGATAGCTAGAGCAGGGCGCACTGCGATTATTGGTGCCCTGTCTCATGCAATGTGGTTTTAATAGCATTAATGTGGCGGGAGGGGGAGGCACATGTTCATCACATGGCTTACGCCATGGTGTCTCTTTATCGACTGCTCCTCTTGACAAGTCTCTCCCACTATCACTCCATCCGAGGTTATATTTTGATATGTTATTTCCCATATAAAATTTATATTATATTTTTATATGTTATAGATGACGGTTCATATCTATCACATTGAAAAGATCATTGTTCATTTAAATATATTATATGCAATACCCGGATGGGGTGCCACCTGGTCATAGTTTGAGGACACTTGGAATCGGGCAGCAGGGGGAGTTATTAACCCCAACTGCCAGCCCTTGGATAATAACCCCCCCATGGATCACACCATGAGAGGATTAATGGTAGTGCACCTAGCTCGGGTAATGGGCGAGCGAGCCATCCAGATTGGGTGTACCGGGATCGAGTTGGCTGTCAACTCAGATTCAATGGAGGACGCGACTATCAATTAAGGATTCAATGGCGTTAAGAGGTGCGAATAGGATTTCGAGCGAGGGTCTTATTCCTTTCCTCATCCACCCTATTGCACTCTTCTTGTCCATCTCTTCGGCTCTCCCAAGAATTCTAGAACCACCACTCTCTGCAACGTGCTTTTGTGCACTAGTGACTTCCACCCCGACCTCGAATCCCTCCATTCGAATTTCATTCTCTGTCACCTCAAGCTCCCTCTCAGCACCTCTGTCTCCTTCCATTACCCTCTACAACTCCCCTCAACCTCCATTCCTTCTTTCCTCCACCTCCATACTCCCCCTAGCATGCCTTGGGAGAGAGGTAAATCCAAGAGGGGTGCTCGTAAAAACAACACCCTCTCTCGACATAACAGGCTCACCCCCTCCCAACGATCTCTCATTGCTCATTTTGCAAGCCCTCAACACTCTCTCCAGAGGACACAATCAACCCCTCTCCATTTCTATGGAACCAGTTTGGTGAAAACGAAAGCGACCTCTTCTACTGCTCACTTCCCTTTGTCCTTCCCTCCACTACCCCATAGCCTGAGTGAGGAAAAAGAGGAGGCGCCACCCTTGGGTACGTGCCCCCCTTTGGACACCAACCTATTGGCACCCCCTATCGTCAATATAGGTGATCCCCACTATGGCGATGCAAGATGCACGGTGGAGGAGGATATTCCTCCAAGCTGGCAGCTGGAGGACGATGCAGGGATAGCCAATGAAATAACCACATGGAAATTGGAGGACAACGCAGGAGCTACCAACGAAGCTGGAAAGGAAGAGGAGGAGGAACATCCTCAACATTTCTCCAACCGCCTCGTGGAGGAGCACCTTCAACTCCTCTTCGAAATTAGGTAGAAACATGATAACCAAATGCATTCCCAGAGCGTCCTTAGCCAACAGATGGACATCTTGTTCGATGCGTTAATGGATGCTCCTACACACACCAAATTCTCTACTTGCAGTCAATGGTTTACCCTGGTCTACACAATACATGGAAAACCAGGCTCAACTATGGACTGATGTCTCCAGGTTTTGGTTTTTTGTCTATTTCAGTTGCAGGGTCGTTGGTCTAGCTCATCATGGAAACAAGATAGATGAACTAGCATGTTTGTCTTATTATTTCTATGTAGTTTTAGTTATGGAAGCTTTATATATAGTTGGCCTTAGTGATAGGTTGCAAAACATGGTTCAAACCTTTTTTGTTTCAACAAATAGACTGTAATTTTTTGTGTAAAATTTTTAGTTCTAGCAGTGCTAGAACTTAGAAGGACGTGTCAATCTTTGAACATCAAGGAGCCACATGTTCTGGTTTACCATTTGTAGCAGAACAGGTGGCTCACACTTGTCATTGTACATCTTATATACGTCATTAATACAAGTTTCTAGACTTTTATTTACAAAAACAAATAAAATATGAAATGCAATGAATTTAAATATATTATATGCAATGAATACAAAAGTTATTATATTAGTCCTTATATTACTCTCAAGTTCGCTTATGTCATAATAATTAGGCATTAGCACTGCTTTATTATATTATGTACTTATTGTGGGTCTATATCCTTGCTAAACTAGTATAACCATTACATCTACTCACAACTAACTTACCGTAGTAAGAGTTACACATACTAGCATATCATTGTAGTAGGAGTTACACATGTCATACATACCACTTTAGATCTCACAACTGTAAACTATTTTATAAATTTTGTGTTGAACCACTTCTCGAAGACATTGAACCATATATGTTATATTTTCAAAATATGTACCCATCACTTCAAGGATTAACCATGACAAACATGCATATGGTATAGAAAACTAGAATACATCATGATAGTTTTCTAAAGAGAGAAATCATCACTTTCCTTTTATATGTAGTTTTGGTTGAATTTTCTTTTTTCTCTGTAACATCCCCTTCGTTACGATATCAATTAAGTGAGTAGATTAGTGAAGTGAATACAGTAGTGGTAATTTTTTTTTTTAAACAAACATTGAACAAGGACTAAGTGACAATAACATACATCATTGTACACACATTCTATTCTCATCCACATCATTACATAGTAAGAATTAGACACATCATCACTACTACTAAATTCAATCATATCACATAAATATATCAAGGATACCTACCCACCAACCTACTATGCAAGGTTAGGACCTCCAAGACACATAATCAATGCTCAAGTCCAGTATTCATCCGATTTATTTTGACCATTTAAGGTCTCAAGACTGGTGATTGTTCTGTGGAACAAGGAGATATCTAATTTCTTTATCCAATCCTATCATAACAATCAATCCTATTATTCAATATCAATTATTTAAAATAAAACTCATGCTCGATAATCAAACAATTCAATATTTTACGATCTAATTATCACACGATACTAAGTCTAAACATCTACAAGTAACATAAAATAATTACAAGCAAAAATTCATTGCACCCACTTAAAAAGATTGTGTGACTATAACTTAAACATTATTAGAGGTGTATGTGATTCATTTCCAAAATAATCAATAATCATTGTCTAAATGTTACAAGCAAAAATTCATTGCACCCACTTAAAAAGATTGTGTGACTATAACTTAAACAATATTAGAGGTGTATGTGATTCATTTCCAAAATAATCAATAATCATTGTCTAAATGTCATGAGGGTATAAGATCATTAATTTATTAATACCACAGTAATGCCAACCAAACAAGGATGACTTCATTAACAAGTGTTTCATGGCAGCATAGTCCCTGCTAGGCTGGAAGGGGAGTAAATGCGTGGGTTGCAAGTTGCAGTACATGTGGTATTCATGCATAATTTAGTATTCCTGAATTAGTTTTATTTGAAATTTATCAAAAAATATTGATGTCTGGTACATGAACGAAGGTTCCTAGGATCTAAGTTTGATAGTACATGAAATATTTAATACATAACCAATGTAACCCAACAATTACGGAGTGGTGGGTTGGAGGAGTCGCGGGTTCACATTTTTCAATTTTTATGGCTAGCTTGTTCCATGAAATACATTTTTCACCCAACACTTCCTTCATATAAAATTTTCACCCAACAATTCCATCATATACATGAGACTGAGTAATTTATAGAATATTATAACATTGTACGAATATTTATAGTAATTTATATAATGCTATAACACTTGATACATTTTGCACCGAACAATTACAGAGTCGCAGGTTGGCGAAATCGCGGGTTCACACTTTTCATGTCCAGCGTGTTTCGTGATATACATTTTTCACCAAAAAATTCCATCATATACATTTTGCACCCAACAATTTCATCATATACATGAGACTGAGTAATTTATAGAATATTACAACATTGTATGAAGATTTATAGTAATTTATATAATGTTATAACATTGTTTTACTTAATGAATAGTATAAATAATTATTTAAATTTTATTCAATATTTTTTTTTATACGTAAGATTGTATAAAAGTATGTCAAAATGAAGGACTACGGAGAATTTCCATGGTTTCAAGATGTAAATACTAAGCTTCCCTAAGGGGAAACTAGCTCAGCCAGCCGAACCGCTTCATAACTGAAGTGTAGACTGTTACAGACGCAAAAAGAGTTCAAAATTATGGCCCATAATGGTGGTTGTTACAACTGTGTAAAGTGTATACAACATAACTATATTTACCATGGAAAAATGCATGAAAGGTTGCCATGCACATGACAAAACAACAGACAATAACAACAGATAGATCACCGGTATGGGTTGTCGTGCGATGACGCGGCTATGTAGAAGGCACCAAATGTCGTGTCCCTAGGAGGAGGCAGATCCTCCTCAACTGGTGTCTGGTCCATATGCATGGAATCCTACATTTGTGATGGCACGTGCTCTTCCTTCTAGACGTCCCTCATTCATGATGGAAGCCTCTACTCCTAGTGGTCTGCCTCTACGTGGACCAAAGTTTCCAGTGCCAACACTGGTGCCGAGGTTGCTACTGGTTGGGTTGTTGTTGCTTGGACTGCCTCTGCTGGGAGGTGATGAGCACCCTGTAATGCAGAGAGAAACTGCAGGAATTGAAAGGCTTTGTCGTCCAGGGTCTCTATGTTGGATCATGTTGTCATTGATGCCAATGGTTTGATTGTTTGATATCATTAATTGATGTCAAGTGATTGATTGATGTCAAAGGATTGATTGATTGATGATTGATGTAATATAATATGTATTTTCCTTGATGAGAATGCATAGATGAAGATGGATCAATGAGTTGTCATTGATATGATGAAGATGGATCAATGAGTTGTCATTGATACATGATGAAGATGGATCGATGTGGTTTCATTGGTATATAATGCATTGTTGGAAAAAATTATATATGACTCATTATTGTCTTATCATGATTGATAAGTGCACAAATGGATGAACTTCAAAGTGGTCCCCTTATGGTGAAAGCCCTCACGGGAAGACGCTTTGCAGATTGAGTTATCCTAGAAGAATGGTTGGAGGACCCATGCTCTCATTATTGTATTATCATGATTGATAAGGTGCACAAATGAATGAACTCCAAAGTGGTCCCCTTATGGTGAAATCCCTCACGGGAAGATGCTTTGCGGATTGAGTTATCCTAGAAGAATGGTTGGAGGACCCATTCTTGTATGTAGAATAACGAGATGAAGATCAAGGAAATTGTTGGTAAAACTATCCTAGATGGATAGTGCTTGTCATTCCATATCCGGTGGTATGTGGAATGTCACATAACTCCTCATGGTTTGAGAGTTATGGCCTTACAAAGATGAAGGACTCCCACATGAAGGCTTGAAGCCCCCAAGGTCAAAGAAGTCAAA
>ML812277.1:69939-80812 GCA_009831015.1 Picea engelmannii
TGTGTGTGTGTGTGGAATATGATATGTGAAATTTAAGTGTGATTTACCGCATATGTAATTTTGAAAATGACTAGATAGGGAAAAACATGCATCAGAAAGGAAGAGAATTGAAATAAAATAAACAGAACATCTTCACATTCAGCAGAGATGAAGATAAAAATGTAGGAACACATAAATATATGAGGAGACAAAAGAATAGTTTTATTTCGAATATATGAAAAAAAAATAATAGTTTGTTACATATTCATGGGAATTTAAATTCATTTGTCATATAAACTGGGATTGGGGCTCCCATGGACCATAAGAGAAATATGTACAAGAAATAGGACTGGAAAGAAGAAGTGGGACACAATAGAGTGGAATACCTGGAAAGTAGAAGTGGGAAGATATCAGTCATTGGTTATAGATTTATATTCAGAAAAGGTGGAATAACTGGATTGATAACGAAAGGACTATGACTATACACTTACAAGCATGGTACATATAAGTAATTTTGGTATTTGCTTGTTGATGCGTATTCCTGTTGATTTATGTGGCCGAGCCGCTTGAATAACTAGACTGATAAACAAAGGATGTATAGGAATGTTCCAAGAAGGAATTTATCTATTTTCTTGCTGATGCATTTTGCTGTTGGATTTCGTCGGGGACCCACTTCAAGTTCTCTTCAATATAGCTTCTCAAGGGGGCGACATTGATGTCATCCTAGATTTTAATGTTGAAAATTTCATTTTCTAATTCAGTTATATCAATAGAAAAATTACACAGAAACTGATGAATGTCTCCATTTTGCACCCAATAGCGGACTAGCCGGTAGTCCATGTCTTCCTCATGATATTCAAGAATCCTGTAAAAATTTTCTAGAGACAAGGCCTTAAAATTATCAAGTTGTTTATCAAAATCTTACTTGGTTAACACTAATGAGTTGATGATTAAGCTGGGGTCCTAGAAGTCATTTTTCCTTCCTACTAAGTCTATTTTGGCCAGCTTTGTGACTAATGTTTCTTTCTTTGATATTGTTTTCTCACATGACTGGACAATGTGATACAAGTTCTTCACCTTTTCTTTCCAGCATGCTTCTAATTGAATGAGTTGTTTTGTGGACAGAAGACCATGTTGTCTTCTTGTCACTTTTGGCATGTTGTTGACATGAAAGGAAAAACAAATGACCATGTGAAAATAGAAATTTTCTTCATTTTTAAAATCCGTCTGCAGAAGTTGGAGCAACCTATGTGCCATGCTTCACACCGAATCCATATTTTTTGATGTTTCCCAAGCCTTAGTAATCAGTTCCATTCTTTTGTTGATATTTTTCTCCATATATCCTCTATAGGAGGTGAGGAAGCTAGAGGAGCCTTTTAGATTTGCTACAGGGGTGCAGGGAGTCGAAGGTATGGCTATTGCCAAAGGACTGCCAAGAAATGGCATAGGAAACAAAGCTTCCTCTAATTCCTTAATCCGATCCTTTAGTTTGGCATTATCGACCTCGATGACTCAAACGCAGTCATGAAGAGAATCTCTAGTTTCCATGTGAATTTGAGATATTTTGGACGCCTGCATATTGGCAAGGTCAAGTTCTAAACGATGTTTTCTTTTCTTGTTTTTGACATCTTTTTTTTCAATAATTAATTTTTTTGATTCGCTTTCAAATACAACACTCTGGAATACGAAGGATTCATCTTCGTAAAAAAATTCGGTATCAACTATGTCCATTGGGAAGCCATGTTGAATTGGGTATCCAGGGTGATCAAGGTTGCAGAATATGCTATCTAGATAAGCGTCAAGTTCCATGTTTTCACCCTAAATTTTGGGCTGGTTCGCCTCCCCTGCAATTCTTTTTCCCTTTTCTTGCACCAGAAGCTTGCCAGAACTATCCAATTTATGATGGACTATTAATTTCGGGACCTCAGGCATGAATATGTTCAGTGTATCTGTACAAAACTGTTGTGGAACTTCAGCTAGTAGTTTATGAAAACGTCGGTTTTCTCCAGAGGCTGCCTAAAATGAAGAAATGGAGGGCGCAATATAACCTACTAGAAACGTTGGTTCAATGTGTGTGAATGTAAAATCTCCCTGAGGTCTTCCTTCATTAATGACAATGCATATGCATGTTGTATGGTGAGATGGTACAAGTAAAGCTTAATTATTGCATACTTAGAAGAGCAAAGGTGGTGGTTACGGTGAAGAACATTTAAGGATCGGAGGTTTCGTGAAGGAACAAAAATGACGACGTGCGAATGAAATTCCATGGTATTTGAAATTAACAGTGGGAAGCGATAGCAAAAGCGTCTGCAAATATTGCATTAATGGAAGAACTTCTCGATCCTTGCGCCCATCAATGACAATTTAGACAGTGCCTGCACGATGACCAGTTAGCATTAAATATTTAGAAACAAAATGTATATATATATATATATTACTTCTTAATATGGACACGTGTGAAGGTGACAGAGACGGGGAAGAGCAAGCAAGGAAGCAATGGGCAAGTCTAAAAAGCGATTGGACGACTTTCAAAATAAGTTTACAGGCGATAGTGAGGACAAGCGAGTTGAAAAATGCGTAAAACGTAAGAGGGCATGATGGTGCAGTTCAACGGAGGGTTTGTGTATTTGCGGAATTGCAGGAAACTGGGCAAGTATGGAAACTGTGATTTTCTATAGGCTTCCAAGGAGCATAGTGAAGGGAAGCATGTACAGTCTTTGGAACGCGGGTTCCTGGGCTAGTGGGATGAAAAGTGGGCCTGTATTGTTCCGTATCTTGTAAATAGTACCCAGAGTTGCCCGATTACAGTTCTGTGATATACAAACTGGCAGACAAACTGTAGGGCTAGGGGGCCCAGGATGGCAATTTTCAAGTACTAAAATATGAATAATTTAATTAAACAAAATTATGAAATGAGTCGCAAGGTTCGAGTCCTGTTGAAATTGTAGATTACCAAAGTTTCGAGCATCCGCGATATACAAAATGACAAGCGGATTTGCGTGCTGGCCGGCTCAACATTCTAATTTTAGTGATTTCTGCGATATACAAATTGACACATAGACTCCAGGGTTGGCGGGTTCCTAGAAATGAGCAATACATACCAAATATGCAGAGATCCCTTCTTCCATACTTAGCCAGTTAGTCGGATCGCGGACTTGTGGGCTGGCGAGCTGTAAGTTGGGCCTTTAATGTTCCGTGTCCTGCAAATAGCATCCATAGTTGGGCGATATAGAAATTGACAAGCAGAGTTGCGGGCTGAGTGGATCATATTATAGCTAACATTAGTTTCAAGTACTAAATTATTAATAATGAATATTGATAGTGTACAATTTAATTAAAGAAAATTAGCAAAGGAGTCGCAAGATTCCAGCCGAGGTTCAATTGCACATCACCGAAGTCTCAGGTGCAATATTAGATGGACATGCAATGTTCGACTCTGGCATCTAGGAACCCACGAGCATAGACATGGATTACCAAGTTTTGGATGAAAGATGTACACTCGGAACATGGGGAATGAGAGTTTGATAATGCATAGAGGAGAGCCCGCGGCCATAAAATTGGCTAAGGAAACCAAAGGGCTCGGTCGAACTTGCAGTGCATATTTCATAATTCATGTGGAACATGAATTGTGTGGTGACCAGATCAGTATGTGTAGAAACCAGGGAAAACTAAATATGTACCTTTTTAAAGTATGGACATGAGATTTTACAGAATATGTATGGATATCGCATTCCATACTTGCCCACTTTTTGTATCGTGGGTTCTTGGGCTGGCGGCATAAAAAAATATGTCTCTATTGTTCTGTATCCTACAAATATCACGCAGACTTCCATGAAATACAAATTGACAAGCGGATTTGCGGGGTGGCTGAGATTTTATAGAGTATGTGCACTTTTTTGGATCGCGGGTTCTCGGTCTGCCGGGGTAAAAAATGGGCCATTATTGTTCCATTCCCTAAAAATAGCATCCATAACTCGGCAATATACAAATTGACAAGTGGATTTGCAGACCAATACATACAAAATATGCATAGATCCCATATTCCATACTTAGACAGTTAGTTCGATCACGGACTTGGGGGTTGGGGAGCTGTAAATTGGGCCTCTAATGTTTTGTGTGCTGCAAACAACATCCATAGTTGGGCGATATAGAAACTGAAAAGAGGACTTGTGGGCTCGTTGGCTCGGCATAGTATTTGTGTTCGATGGTGGACCTGCAGGTTGGCGCGTTCTAAGCGCAAAACGAGAAAATAAAAAAACACAATTGAAAACAAGTTCGACAAATACAGACAGAGTAAATGGAAAATTGTTTAGTATGGAACATGGATAGAGTTTGCTATCGCATAGAGGGGAACCCGCGGCCATAAAATTGGATAAGGAAACCAAAGGGCTTGGTGCGACTCAGAGTGCATATTTCATAATTCATGTGGAACACGAATTGTGTGGTGACCAGATCAGTATGTCTAGAAACTAGGAAAAACTAAATATGTACCTTTATAAAGTATGGACATAAGATTTTACAGAGCATGTACGAATATCACATTCCATACTTGGCCACTTTCTGGATCGCAGGTTCTCGAGCTGGAAAGCTCAAAAAATAGGTCTCTATTGTTCCGTGTACTACAAATAGCACACATACTTCTGCGAAATACAAATTGACAAGCGGACTTGTGAGGTGGATGAGATTTTATAAAGTATGTACACATTTTTGTATCGTGGGTTCTTTGTCTACCGGGGTAAAAAACGGGTCTCTATTCTTTCGTTCCCTAAGAATAACATCCACAACTCAGCGATATACAAACTGACAAGCGGATTTGCGGACCAATACATACAAAATATGCATAGATACCTCATTTCATACTTAGCCAATTAGTTGGAGCGCACACTTGCGGGCTGGCAGGTTGTAAATTGGGTCTCTAATGTTCTGTGTCCTGCAAACAACATCCATAGTTGGGCGATATAGAAACTGACAACTGAAGTTGCGGGCTCGTTGGTTTAGCATAGTATTTATGTTGGGTGGAGGACTTGCGGGTTGGCGGTCTCTAGGCGCAAAACGAGAAAATAAAAAAGCATAGCTGAAAACAAGTTCGACAAATACAGACAAAGTAAATGGAAAATTGTTTACTATGGAACATGGACAGGAAAAAAGTGCACCTTTGCATGGATTTGTCTACATATCTAGTTAGAATTTCTTTGCGGAGTGTAGTTATCCTATTTGTTTCTATGAACAAAATCACAAATCAAAATGAATATGAACATAAATTAACATGTAAAGGAAAAAGGCAAGTACTATGTAAAAATACTAAAAAACGTAGAATAAGTTGAATAGAGAAACAAACAGTTTTTAGAAAGATGTACCTTTTTTTTTCATTTTTGCATAATGTATATTGAATAGTATGTGTAGAATTCAGGGAAAACCAAGAAGCTGGATAATTGTTTTTTTTTTTATTTTTTATTTTTTTTTGGTCAACAAACTATACAAATATGCTTTGAAACATATAAATATCACTTTGCAATATGTTTGATGTATATCTCATAATTCAAGTGCAATACCAATTGTATTGTGATCAGACCAATATGTGTCTAATATAAATATATTGTATTGAGGAATGGGTACATTCGACCAGACATGGTCAATAAGTGCATTTTGCACATGGCTTGTGTTGTTCAAAAGAAAGCGAAGATTGTATTTGCAAATGTATTTTTCAAATTCTTTTGTTCTGCCATTATTTTGTAGCATGTCAATATTGAAGTCTCCTACAAGTACAATGGGCCCGTTCAGATGGAAATGGGCCAATGCATTAGAAATAACATCTACTATGTTGGAGAATGGTGCATGGGGAGCAGCATGCAAATTCAAAATTGTAACTTTTGGTCCATGGAAGAAATTTTTTGCAAGCACAACTTCAACATTCTTTTCTTCAATATGTATATGGTCCAAAATTGGTACATGCTTTTTCACCAGTATCATCACCCCATTCCTAATGTAACTTGATATGCAATTGTGATTTAGGAATTGTTTGTTCTGCATGCATAATGCCATGTGTGTTTCCTGCAAGAACATAATATTGTATTGCATTATATCATAGTCATTCAGTATATCATCCATATGTGCATTTAAGCTGCGTGTGTTAAGTGACAGAATCGATACAAATGAATTTATTTGTATGAATTGGTAATCATAGTGCAGTTGCCATTTTGTGATGGTCCTCAGTCGTTCCATTTCAATATCAACTTTCTGTTTCACTTTGAAGTTATCTTTTGTGAGAGGACTTAGTAAATACAAGGAGTCTATGCTTCTAACATGGGATAGTGATGTGTATACAAGTCCATGTATCTGAATTCCAACAGACTGGAATGCAACATGATCAAGTGTTAGTCCTTGTGATCAGTGGACTATACGTGCACATGCAAGTTTAATCGGAAACTGTTTTCGAATCTTCAGTCGACATGTCTTTGTTGATGTTGATATTGTCTTTGATATTTGCAAAACAGGGGTCCAATCACTTCCAGTGTTTGAAGTATATAGAAAATACAACTTGTTTTCTTGTTGCTTGCCTATATGCGGTTCATGGAACTTAATCCAAAGGAAATCAAGTTTTTATGTTTTTGTATAGCCTTTGAGTATTCCATCTGCACCATTGACCAAGCCATCCTGTGAATCATAGTTACAAGAATATATTTCAACCAACATTTCTAATTTGAGGACAAGTTGAGAAGGTAAAGTGACTATATGTTCATGACGTGGCACATTTCCATGGTTGTCTTCTTCCAGGTCAATTGAGTTGATGATGATATCATCGCTAGGCATGGCCGATAGCATGTGGCTGTTATGCATTGCAACATCCTTATTTCTGTAAAACAGGTAAGTGAACGTAGGGTCTGTTGGTGCAGGTCGCAAGCACCTGGAATCGATATATGTTTATTCATCATATGTTTGGTTGTTTGTGCACATTCTATTCAGAATTTTAATGAATGTTTCATCTGTCTATCGCATTGTAGTATGCAACTCAAAGAATTTAATATTGTCTTTCCAAAATTCATGGGTCATTGTTTCCATGTTAAAGGTAGGTTGTTCAAATATCAAAGAATCTTTGATGGGATGTTCCTAGTAAAGATCCCCACAAAAAATCATGTCAATGTTTCCAAAGTATTTCGTGTGCACATGTTTTATGCTTCTTAGTCATTTTTCAATGGAATACAAGAACCGACTGTCAATCAAAGATGCTTCATCTATAAAGACAAGCTGGAGTTCCTCATAAAGCTTAGACAATGTATCCAACATTTCCTTCCTAAGTGGAAGAAACTGTGACTTGTTAAAAGGCATCAAAAATGTAGAGTGGACCGTTGTTCCACCTGCATTATATGTAGATTTTCTTGTGTATGAAACTATTAGGCCCTTTGGTTTCATGGGATCAGACGAATTGTTTGAATCATAGATTCATATAAGCATTTGGAACAATTCTTTCACTGTGAATGTCTTCCTTGTTCCTGCTCCACCTATAAGGAACAAGTGCGCATGACTGTCCATGTTCAAGCGTTTTTTAAGAGGAACATCCTTTAGAATTATTTATTGTTCGCAGTTCAAAAGACGTCTTAATCTGTGGTATTCATTATTTTCAATTAGGAAAGGATGATTTGTGACTTGAAAACTGAGATTTATACGTTTTTCACTTCCAACTGTTGGAGGACGAGGCAAATCCACTTGTAAGTGATAGTACTTGGAAGGAGTTCTAGTTTTGTTTTTGTTTGTTAATGTCTGATCATGGTCATCAGGGTTTTCTAGGTCATTAATTGCAACTTCTAGATCACCCCATGTTGGATTAACATTGTAGGTAAATCTAGCTTCATTGATGTGCATTATAGTCTCAGACGCAACATACGCAGCCTCCCATGTAGGGAAGTTATGTTTTAATGTCTCTTCATTTTCATGGAATTGAACGTACAACAACAGTTTTCTCTATAGTAGTTTTTATAGTCACAATGTTTATTGTATTTGACAAACCGTATGACAGAGGGTTTTTTTATTTTTGATATGGGTGAACCATTTTTTTTGTAATGCGATACAAATTCTAGTAAGCATATATGCCTAATAGGAGATGGACGTTGGAGGTAATAATAAACAATAGAGGAACATAGCACGTCTTCTGAATTGTCAGGCTCTTGTTGTAGCAAAACCGGTGGTTTAAGGAGAAATGTGCATTTTTCAAGTGGAGATGTGTTTATGAAGACACATTTTCTTGAACTACAAGTGAGGGGCAGGGAAAGTAAAATGTGAACTACTTGCTGAGATGACATTTGTTGAAGATTAAGCAATGTATTGCCAAGTGTGTGTATCATTTGTATCACATCAATATCACTTCTTTCATTTTCTTTGTGCATTCTTCTGAACACACCTGTCATAGATTTGTCAACCTTTGTCATATATGAAGTACAGTAAGATGTTGCAGCATATGCATTGAGAACGTACTACGCATCTGTATTTTCTTTCCACATAAATGGCATGTCCTTGGAGAAACTATTGTTCCAAATATGGGAAAGATTTCGTTTGAGGAAAACTGTTGGTTGCCTAAGCGTACATTGTATGGCTTGGATGTGCTCATCTTCTGATAGATTTACCTCTATCAAGAAGGCATCGAAGCTCATCAGCTCATCAAATTTTCCTTCTTCTAGAAATGCAAACAACGATTTAGATTTATCAACAACAAAATTGTCCTCTAAACTAAGTGGCTCTATGATTCTTGTAGCTCTCATTGGCGGCACAAGAAACTTGTATCTACAATGCGAGTTTTTTCGTTTTCTACAACTTCTTGTATGGTAATGTCTATGTTCTTTGGTGAGTTTTGGATCCAAATGATTTGTGTTGCATGTTATGTATTTATCCACAAATTTTTCAATTTCTGAATTGCTATAAGCTCCATAAACTGGTGCACCCTTTATCCATAACAGTGTGTGGTCATGATCATTTCCCCTATTCTGAAACTTAGTTACAAAAAAATAGTCCAATATTTTTCCGAAAAACGTTTCATCATGTCATATCAATTGTCTCAAAGCATTTATTCTATGTTTATAGTAGCGAGTACATGTTACTGGGTCTTTTCTTATGAGGTAGTCAATGTCATTATTTTCCAGGGCACCAGTTTATTTTTCAAGTTTCCTCTTCCTATGCAGATCAGATATGGCAGCTACCAACAGATCACAACAATGCTCTACACTTGTAAATTTGACGAAAAATGTTGGCGGAGCCAATTGTCAGATCATTGCAAATTTTTTTTTTTTGTTTTGTTGCAAATAGTTAGGGGAGGTGCGAATGTTTTTGAAATCTGTGTACCCAATATCATATTTTAGAATTTTTTCCAGGTTTACTTTGTACTTCACGTCCTTGGCTAACAAATTTCTTCCTTGTAACTGGCATTTTCTTATTCGGACCCACATGAAGGAAAGAACTCGCTCTATTACTATGCTCAGTTTTTTGAAAAACAAATTTGTTATGTGACAGGAGAAGCAACCGCTTGAATGTAGCAGCTCCCATCGAACTATTTTATGATAACTGAATCATTCTGTGATACCAATGCCACATGCATCTCCATAGAATAGTGTTGGAAAGTTCATTTCCTCAACGAATTTGTCCTTGAATAGTCCAAGTGGACGTTGCCCCTCAGTAGGTGCAATCTCAACAATCTTGTCTTGCAAATCACGAATGCACTGTGAATCAGTGAATCCATGCACCAATGTCTCAACAGGAGTTTCATTCTCTGATTCATCACTTGTATCAAATTCACCAAGATTTTCGAAAGTGTCTACAAATTTTCCATCCTCTTCTGCAAGAACATTGTTCCAGTTGTCATTTATACAAATGTTATGTGCTTTGTACAGGGCCCTCGAACATAATTCCTTTAATGCTTTCATAACAACATGCACACGCACTTTGCCCGTCTGATAGGCATTTTTGTATCGCAGGTGTCTTTTCAGAGCCATGACAATTGTCAGTGTATTGTTAATGAACTGTGGAAAGGCTCTTTGCACAACATCTAGTTGAACAGGCACATTAATAATTGATCCTGTTAAGCCCATCTGGGGTCGTTTATAGCCCCAAGGCCTGATTTGATAAAATGAAATTTGGAGAGAGACAAGTCTCTCCTCAAGTTCTGTAAGTGCACTTACATCTAGTAGTGGTGCATTACATCTTATTTGGTCAGGGGTTGCAAACTGTGGCAGTTTTCCATTTTCAAGCGACCGTTTGCATGGAAGACAAATTTTGCTACTAGAAAATGCTTTATCGTGCGCTATCAACTGGAGGTATTCTTCTTGCAAAGCAGCCGTGAAAAAATTGTTGTTTTGTGAGAAATTCAGTTGTTCACAAATTGCACATGCAATGGAAGGAGTATATTTAATTTGTTTCATGTATGTATGTCTTGCATTTTTCTTTCGCAGGGAAGTATGGGTAGAAACTATTTCCTGGTTTTCATTGCGAGTAGTCCATGGTGTTGTTGCTAGCCCACAAAATGTGGCGATTGCATGACCATTCTGGGATATGCGACTGCACATGTTTATGTTGTTTTTGTTAGGATATTTAGACACTTGGAGCAGTTTATTAATGCAAAGAAAAAGATTACAGAGAGATTTTACGAGAGAGTTTCTCACAATCGATCATCGACAAATGACCCTCCATGCTCTTTAAATAGAGATCATGGACCAATCGGGTGCTAAGCCATGGATCAATGGTCATTAAGATCGAGGAGAGTATGAACCGTCGGATCACTCTATGTCAGGAACATATCGTGACCGTCGGATTTCATAACTACAAATGCATACTAATTCATACTAAAGAAACACACTTTTACCTAACGACATATTAGACCAAGTAGATCTTAACTAACTCCTAAGTGTCTAAA
>ML812277.1:80862-101100 GCA_009831015.1 Picea engelmannii
CATATTAGACCAAGTAGATCTTAACTAACTCCTAAGTGTCTAAATATCCTAACATCCCCCCTTAAGAACAACTTGGGATAGGATTGAAGGATTTACAATAATGACACAATAGGAGAAGGAAGGAGGCATTAGAGCCTATTGTTTTGTGCATGGACAAGTTTCTTTAGATTGTGATATGTGGCTTTCTCTCTAATAGGAAGCATGGCAAAGTATTTCTTTCTCTCGCACATGACCTTTTTCAAGTTGTGGTAACTTACTCTACGTTTCTTGCCCAAGGGAAAGATGAGTTGATGACAATTGGGATGAATTTCACTTTGACCCGGGTGCTGATAACCTAGTCTACATTTTTTGTTCAAGGCTCGTGTGGCCTCATCACAACTGGGACAAATTTGACACATTTTTTTTTCAAGTTGTGATAACTTACTCTACGTTTTTTTTTAAGCCCTATATGGGCTCATCGCAACTATGATGAATTTCACGCATCGTTTTTTGGTTCAAGCCCTCTATGGCCATATCGTACCCCACAAGAGCTTCATTCTCACTAAAAAGCATGTTGCGCGTATGCAGATTCGATGAGGTTTGGGTGGTATGGACATCCAACACTGAACCATCAATATGTCGAAGAAAAGGTTCATAATGGATATGTGTTGTATCTATTTTCAACGAGAGGATGCCAAATGTTAGATCGTAATTTGAATCAGTAAACCAGGAATGGATAGTTCCATCTGGCAACATCGACCAGACCTGGATATTTACTCTGAATATCATAGACAACCATTGGAAATAGAATCTGCAACCCTCCACATTCCCTTTTTCATATGGAAGCGCCATGTTTACAAGGTATTCCTACCAAGTTCCAACTGCCAACATATTTTCCAGGAGATATGGCAAAAGGTGTTGATGCAAGCACCTAAAAGCCTGTTGGTTGCCACCTACAATTGCATTGCAAAAAGATTGCACGGTGTAAAGCCACAGTGACTGCACATCAAACTCCGTTTCTACCAAACAACAAATTGCATTAAACAAACTATCTCCACAGTTAGACACAACATTTTTTTCCAGCTGTAAACCATGGCAATCTATGCGATGTATAATTCGTTCCCACTGCAATTCAAGGTCTTTGCAAAAGAGGGACAAGTAAATATGAGGTACTTCAACATTGCATATGGACATTTTTATTTACAGGAGTGGTTCATAATGACCACTGACAACATTGGCATCATGGAACAAGATGCAATATGGATTGTCAGAGGCAGCTTTGTTGAATAGTATTTATCTTCTTTTTCTTTTCAATGACCATATTCCAACCGATATATTGAGCCAGTTAGACAACCACTGTATACAAAATGTGTCTCCCCAAAGTCCCCTCTCATGTGCAGGCAGAGCTGGAGATGAAGACAACCACATCTTTGAAAAAATACGTAGCGAAATCATGTATTTTGTGCAACTGCCGAACAAAATCAGATTCCAGTTCGTATTCAAAGGAGTTCAATGCCTCCGCGTCGCCATTTTTTAAGAAGGCCAAGAAATAATCTATCAATCCATTGCGTATCTCAATCGACGAATACCGGAAATGCAGCAAAACCTAGAATGTATCGAAAAGGAAATCTCCTGCAGTATACAAGAATGCATCCAATCTAAAGAGGCCATTTCTATGCAAAGCCACATCAATGCTTGCATGTATAATGGTCTGTGTATCTATTTCATACGACTCAACATCTATTACTTCTTCCAGCTTCTCAACTATGATTTTGAACCTGTTTGTTAGATACTTTCACTTTGTCTGAAAACAGAGAAAAGGGGGGAAAAAAAAATAATAGCACCCCCCAAGAAAAAGGAAAGCAAAATAGGAAAACTACAAGCCCAAAACTGGGTACCAAACAGAAGAAACAACACAAATAAATAACACCATAAATTTACTCGACATAAAGACAACAGGTGGGTGCAGTTTTCTGACCCACAGAATAAAAGCATTCCCTGCGTCTACACCCCGCCTGATGGTTCCCTCTTCTAATAGCCTCGAACTACTTTTCGAGAACCCCTTCGCATTGCAATTTTCCAAATAGCTATGAACGTCGCAACTGTCATATGAAGACACATGGTTTCCAAGAACAAAAATTAAGAGCACAAACAAAGATGGTCTGCAACAGAATTTGGAGGCAGGGACCCCCACCATTGAAAAACAACAACAAGGAAACTTACCTGTCAACGAGAGATGACAAGAGGTCAACCCCAAAAACTGGAAACCGCAATAACAGGTCCAACAACTTGCAAAGTTGAAGAACAACTAACCAGTGAACAACCACGAAGATGTCCAAATGCAACTACAGGACCTCAACTTTGCAAAGTTGATTCAAATAAGAACAACAATCATGGAACCAAACAACGAACAAGCATCGACCACTAAAGCAGCGATGCCAAGCATCAAAAAAATGTAACGAAAATGTATCCCAATGCATTTGCACAATAAACATTTAACCTGTGAGGTAAACACTTAAGACTGTCAGGACTGCCTAAGGGCCTAGCCCTGTACAAACATTTAAGAAAAACATGCAGCGTGGCAGGCCTGTTCTCTCGAAGCACACAACAATAAAACAAAAATCACACATACTAATATAGTAGACAATGTATTTTAGCTAGAAGAAATTTCTAAAGGAAAAATTTGAACTAATGCTAGCATTACTCCACCTTTGACCATTGCATACGAAAATATATGATTCTAAAATACCATATACGATGAAATACTTTGGATATGCCAACATATATAACATCAGGAATAGCGAAGCCAGAGAAAAGACCTCCAATCCATTGTCCAATCACATCTTGACAAACATGGTACTTTTTATTGTATAAAAATCGACCGAAGATGTCCGACTACCATAAAAAAATGGAACGAAGCTGTATTCCAACGCACTTGTACAATAAACATTTAAGACTACCAAACCTGTTAGGAAAACACTTAAGACTGTTAGGACCGTCTAAGGGCCCAACCCTGTACAAACATTTAATAAAAAATGCAATGTGGCAAGCCTCTTCTCTCAAAGAACAAAACAATAAAGAAAACATCAGACATACTAATGTGGTAGACAATGTATTCAAGCTAGAAGAAAATGCTTAAGGAAACATCCGAACTAATGCTATCATTAATTCACCTTCGACCATTGCATAAGAAAATATATGATTCGAAAATACCATATATGGTTCAAATACTTTGGATATGCCAACAAATATAGCATTGGGAATAACGAAGCCGACAATAAGACCTCCAATCCGTTGTCCAATCAAATCTTGACAAACATGGTACTTTCTATTATATAAAAATCGATGTTTTCACTTCCCTTGTTCCAACAATAGATAATATGAAAATATTTGTGGTCAATGCACAATTTAATACCAGGTCAACGATTTATCGATCACTATAGTCCCTCTTTGCCTACGGCAGGGACTAATAACATAATTCATTTACTAATTGATTATTTATCTTAACTCAGTTTATATTATTATTCCAATCCTAAGACCCTAAAATCTCCTTCCATACAAGATTATTAAGGATCAATTTGTAAATTCTCTTTAAAAGACTATTAACTTTAAGGTCTTCAATTATTAAAGATGATTAAATGGTCCAAGGAGAAATCACTCTAGATCATCCTTAATTTCTTTTCATTTATCTCCTAAATTTACTGTAATAAGTTATTTAGCATACTCATAGAAGTTCTCTAAAAAGGAATTCTATGACAAGGATACATAAATGTAGATAGTTAATTGTATTCTTATACATCCTTCATCCCACGTTTATTACTCCTAACACATAGTAATTACATTCTTAATTAATATTTTCAACAACAGGATATCAAAATTACTGATTAATGAAATCCTTAAAACCACTAAAGTCATCCATTCAATCCTTTATTCCATAGTCAAATAAAATTGTATAACAACCATCGAATCAAGGATCTGTGATCTCGGCATTAAAGAATTCATTAGATCCAAATTATTTAAAACTAATTATAACCACACGACGTGGACTTCAACTTATCAATACTCTAAGTTCCTTATTATTCTACGTTTAAAACTGGATAATTAACCCTGCCATCTTTAGTTGAATTGTTTTAAGCGGAGGTTCTACACTTGGTGGAAGTGTATGAATACACCTACATAATAATGAGACAAGAGAATCATCTGAGAAAAGAAATCGATGCTATCATGTCGCTACAATCTCGGGTAATATAACACCACAACTTCATTAACAAATCAGTTGCACGACGTTTAAAAATTGCCACTGTGTCACTATAATTATGATGTTTTTCATCTATTAAATGCTTCCATCATCCACGAGGATATCCAATCTCAGAATAGAGATAATCATGCAAAGAACTAGGCACTACTAGATTCAGATTTGTAGTTTAAATACATAGAGACCCAACACATTCAAAAATTTGACAAGAAAATAACTGATAGGCCCATTTGCGTTCAGGTTCCATTTTGTAAACTAGCATGCAGTTACCATCACAGATATCCATTCTGGTTTGTGATTTAAGCTTACGACATTTCTATCAATTCTAATTTAGAAATTCTATTAAGGATAGAAAAAATTACGATCCTTAAAGAACATTGATTCACACATGTCTTGTTGACGCATATACAAATCTCTATAATCAAGAACTGAAATAAATTTGGCATTGCTAAATCTCAATTTATGTTTTAGATGCACACTAAATTAAATGACGCCCATCATGATATCGATTCAGATCTTCATTCTAAGAGTGAAACGACCCTTTCAAGTAAAATTCATGAGGCACTATTTAATTATCAATTTTATAAAAGCTCAATAGGAATTGGATTTAAAATCTACATCGAACATAAATAATTCAATCATCGAATTATACAATAAGATTAGAGAAACCCAAAAATACATTGATTGATGGAAATTCGATTGTATTAAATGACACGTGTAAAAATAGGCACAGTAAATTAAGATACGAGAATCGATCTTGACACGTCTCGCGTGGTAAGTGAATGATCCACTTTAATCTAGCATTGTTCTTTCAAGACTCATTTCCTGAACACACAAAATCACAACATTTTTTAATACATTCGGATGGATAAAATGATTTCATAACCATGGACGTTTTAAATTCGAATTTGCCATGAGTACTAGAGAACACTTATATTTGTATATATTGTACATAAAATATCATAGCTGCAATTGCAACCCCCCACGAATTCCACCATTTGTAATTCAATAAGACGAACATAGACCATACAAATTTCTTATATATAAGCTTGCAAAATTTAAATAGAAACCATATTGATTATAGACTTCAACTTGTAAATTTATTTGCAACGATTCTATAATTTCTAATTTCCATAAGTGAACGCAAGTTTTTACATTGTCCAATAAGTTCTAAATTTTTCCACAATGCAATTTCTTGACAACGATTCTACATATTCTAGCATTATAGCTGCAATTTAAATTGGCATAGTTTAATGAATTTCCTCTAAAAAATTGTAAATTAAATTGGATTGAATCTAGAGCATTCAAATTATAAATATCACATGAACTCTTCAATGATCTTATAAATAATTGTTTGGATTCAATGATACAATATGATTTTACAACAACCATTATTTCATAAGCTTCTAAAATAAAATAAAAAATCTTTGACAATATAAAAATTCATAATAAAATACCGGACCAACGAAGACTGAGGTTGAAGATCCCCTTCTAGACTTGTGCTCCTTCTGTATTCCCGCTTGATAATAATTGAAACTTCACCGGTACCTCCCAGCCAACACTACGGGTACTCTTCTTCCCCCTTAGCCCCCCGAGCCGCAAAGGGGCCACACACAAGAAACCAACAAACAATAACTCCAAGGCTTTCCTTTCAAGGAAGAGATTCCACTCTTTCTACAAGCTTGGTATGCCAACTCTCACAAGTAAAACACAGTCCACAAAATTTTGGCAAGATAACATTACCAAGAATAAGTGAGATCCACTTTCCTTCTAGCCCATTTGCTTTATAGAAAAATCCCCCATGACACATGTCCTCATGCACAATTAATTATCTTTTTAATTAATTGAATTAGGATTATTCACCCACACACTTGTCACACTCTCCCCAAGTTGCACAAGTAATGACCATTTTTATTTTAATTAAAAATCCAATTTCCCTCAAATTCGCCAATGTGTTCCTATTTTTGCTCTTAGATATCCCTTTGTTCCCCAAATTTTCATTTAATGAGTGTTTACTAACTAGATCTTAGTTAGAGTTGGATTATGAGTCTTCTTCTAGTTAGACTAGTGGTAGGTTGACTCAAGATTCTATTCTATGTACACCTATTCTCTCAAGTTATTATTTATTTCTATTTTTAAAATCCCTTTAATTTAATGCACACATGTGCATTTTATCCAACTTTTAAATTGTATTCCTCTTTTTCTAGAGCTGATTATATTCTCAATTTTTTTAATTTATGTCATAATTCATTTAATCCTTTATTTAAATTTATACTTAGACTTAGGCTTAGACTTTTGTTAAGATTTAATTAATTAATAATTTACTATTTAATTAATTATTTATTCTAGCAAGGTCTATTCATTTCAATGTTTTTTAGGCCACCTAGATTTATTGACTCAAGTTTTTAATGACGCAGTGTTCCCTTCAAGATGCACCTCCGTGCTCCAAGGGTTCCACTCGCCCTAGACTGGTTTTGGAAGTTTGTCCGACCCTTGGAGTCAAGATTCCACTCGATCGACCTTGTGAGAGACTAAGGGATTCTAAGGAATAAGGAATCAGCCTTATTGTGTGCCCCTTAGAAATCTTCGTGGGCGACTGTCTCAATCCACCCTCGCAACATCGTGGATCTCTTGAACTAGGTAATCGTTAACCTACCGTTTATACCATGGCGGGAGTGGTGTTGTCGACAATCCTAACTTTTTGATGACCTCTGCCGAGATGAGGTTATTCTAAATTCCACTATCAACAATAAAATGCATCGAGGTCCCCTTCACACACATCTGTGAATGAAAAAGGTGTTCCCCCTCCTCAGGATCTGTTGGTTCTTCTGGTTGAATTGTTGTGGTTGCGACAGTAACAGTGGGGTCTGTGTCAATGATCTTTCTTCTGCCATTATTTTCTAAATCAAGGTTTGGATCCTTGTATTTGATCTTGGCCACCAATGACTATTTTGAGCAACATTCATCGGTGTTGTGCCAGGGGATTTTGTGAAAATCGCACCATTTTCCAGTGTCCTTCTTCGTCTTCTCATGACCCTTATTTTCCTATGGCTTGGAA
This sequence comes from Picea engelmannii, assembly GCA_009831015.1. Taxonomy (NCBI): domain Eukaryota; kingdom Viridiplantae; phylum Streptophyta; class Pinopsida; order Pinales; family Pinaceae; genus Picea; species Picea engelmannii. Next base: position 88,155 of record ML812277.1, read on the forward strand.
TGGTTTTCGAGAGGATGTTTGTTAGGGCCATCTTTATCATACTTTGGTTGTTGCGGATTTGCAAACCCAAACTCCTGTTTATTCTGGTGCTTAAATTTGTGCTCGATTTTATCAACATATCAATAAGCAACATCCAGTGATGAGATGTCTAGAAAATCCATTTCAGTTTGGATGTATCTGTGTAGAGCTCCAAGATATTTCAGAACCATATGTCGCTCAGAGTCTTTGATACCTAGGTTGGTGCGCAAGGTATGGAAGGTATTGGTGAACTCTGACACTGCTTGGGCCCTCTCTTGATGCAGTGCGATCCATCTCATCTACTGGTCCTCATAGTTACCAACATGGTTATACTGTTTCTTGACCACATCCACAAAAAAAATCCCAAGTGGGATCGGCCCATATTCCAGACTCCTCTATGGAACTTTTCTTCTAGTAAGTTTCCCACAAATATTTTACATGGGGGAGAGCCTTAAGGAGTGCAAAGGTGACATTTTCCCTATCGAAAAAATTGTGAACATAGAAATAAGCTTCTAGCAGATTTAACCATTTCTCTAGGGAATCCACATCTATCTGACCTTCAATTACAGGAATGCCAAAATTAAATTGTACCTTGAAAGGAGAGGTGCTTCCAAAGTGGTCGCTTCATGAAGACGTGTCAATTGTTATCGACAGATGTTGAATGAAGTGGGAAAAATTCTCCAATATTTCGTCCCTCTATCGGGTGATAGCTTGCTCAAGCAACAGATTAATAGAATCGTCTTCTCTGTCATTTTTCTTTTCTTTCACCGTGGAGGGTTTCTTGGGAGTGCAAGAGTGATTTTCCTTAAGAGAGACAAGCTCAAGACCCAACTTTCTATACACGGACCTCGTCGAGGACATGCATTGAAAAATGATCAAGAGCAACCTACTTTGACACCACTGATCCGGATTTATTTTCAACACGAAATGAGAGCGAAGATATAATAGAGAAATGTACAGAGATATCTTGGATATCCAATAATATAATATAAATATATACAATATGCAACCATAAACATAGAGATACAGTAATACACAATTTCTATTAATGAACAAAATGTACAAAACTGTAGAAATATAGAGTGAAAGACTCGCTAGAATAATGACAACTTATCTCTGAGAAGAGATGTGACAATCACTCACATTCGCAAGAAGATGATTACAATGAAGCTCTAAAGGCATTTTTAACATAAATAAAATCCAAAACCCTAACCCCAGAAGATGAAAAGCCAACAGTTTTGTGGACCCCATTTTGGGTAGTGTGGTGTATCAACTTCCTAGGGGCGTAACTTTAGCATACTATATCCGTTTGGAGCATGCAATAGCTCATTGGAAAGGTATCTTCGATGTGATTCATTTTTGGGGCTCAATAATATCCTTTGGATATCATTGAGGTGCTTTATACCGAAAAAAAAATCATTTAGGCCATAAAAATGGCCCTAAAAGTTTAGAAACCGAACAAACTGCTAAACATAGTAAATTGCCAAAAGATTGTTTTGAGCCACTTGGAATAGGTGGGTGGCCACCGATATCCACCCGGATCATCAATAATCCTGGACATGTATGAATCATAATGTGGCGCACTTAATTTTTTTTGGTTGTGTCGCATACACACATATTCTAGATGAATTGAGAAAGAAGCTGGACAACAAAGGACATAAATGTATATTTGTTGGGTATTCTGAAGATACAAAAGGACACAAGTTGTATGAACTTGTTGCAAAAAAGTTCATAGTCAGTCGTAATGATCAATTCATGGAGAATGAATCATGGGATGGAAGCATAACAAAGACAATCAGAATTATTGATGTTATTGAGCATGATGACACAAAAGAAGAAGTGGTTCAAACACCATGTACAAGTCAGTGCACAGTTCCTTCTGCAACTGCGACACAATCCCAACACAAACTACTCTGGTGAGATCTGCAGGTGTGTAGTCTACACCTAGAGTGCAACAAACTCCAGCAAGCAGTCTGAGTACTTCTACATCTCCAGAGCCAACATTAGCAAGTTTGTTACTAAGAAAGACAAGAAGTCTGTGTGACATCTATAATGAGGACACAAAAAAATCATTTTCAGTTTTGGCTTTGTTTTCACAAATAGATGATCCATCAACTTTTGAAGAAGCTGTCAAAGATTATGTTTGGGCACAAGCCATGGATGAAGAAATCAGATGCATAGAGAGAAATAAAACATGGAAGTTGGTAGATGTACCTAAAGACAAGGATGTGATAAGTGTGAAGTGGATTTATAAAACCAAGGAAGATGCAGAAGGAAATGTGCAGAAGCACAAGGAAATATTAGTTGCAACAAGTTTTACACAACAACCTTGAATTAATTTCAATGAAACATTTGCACCAGTTGTGCGCATGGACACAGTCAAAATTGTGTTAGCCATTGTTGCGCAGAACAAATGGATGTAAAATCAACATTCCTAAATGGATTTTTAGAAGAAGTGTATGTGGAACAACCACAAGGCTATGAGGTTCCAGGTCAAGAAAACAAGGTATACACATTGAAGAAGGAATTATATGGATTAAAGCAAGCTCTTAAATCTTCGTACAATCATATATATTCTCGCCTCACACAGAATGGATTTCAAAGAAGTGAATGTGATCCAACACTTTACATCAAAAAAAATCAGCAAGGTAATATGTTAATTGTTTGCTTATATGTAGATGATTTGATTTTTACAAGTGTTTTTGGCATAGAAGAATTTAAGTCAATCATGAAGGATGAATTTGAAATAACTGATTTGGGGCTTATGAGATATTTTATAGGTATTGAAGTTCACCAGTCCAAAGATGCTATATTTATCTCACAATCTAAGTATGCACATGAAATTTTGAAAAGATTCAACATGATAAATTCCAAAGTAGCCCCAACACCTGTAATAATAGGATTGAAGTTAAGCAAGGAATATGAAGGGTCCAAGGTGGATCCCACACTGTTTAAAAGAATGGTAGGAAGTATTATGTATCTAACAACAACAAGGCCTAATATCATGTATGGAGTGAGCCTAATTTCAAGGTTCATGAAAACTCCAAAAGAATCACATTGGAAAGTAGGAAAGAGAATTCTGAGATATGTGAATGGAACAAAAGATTTTGGCATTATGTATTCTACTTCAGAAGACGTCATGTTTATTGGATACAGTGATAGTGATTGTGGAGGTAGCATAGATGACAAGAAAAGTACCTCATGGTACATATTTCATTTTGAAACATGTATAGTATCATGGGCATCAAGGAAGCAACCCATAGTGACTCTTTCTTCAGCAGAAGCTAAGTACGTTGCAGCTACAAGCAGAACTTGTCAAGTAGTTTGGATGAGAAGAATGTTAAAATATTTGTTGCAGGAAAAACATAAGCCAACTATAGTATTTTGTGACAACAATTCAGCCATTATGTTGTCAAAGAATCATGTGTTTCACAAGAAAACCAAACAAATTGATACAAGGTATCATTTTATCAGAGAATTGGTGAATAACAAAGAGATATGTTTAGAATTTTGCAGGTCTAAAGAACAATTTGCAGACATATTTACAAAATCTTTGGAAATAAATGCATTTCAACATCTGCGCAGTAGTTTGGGAGTCTGTGCAGTAATATATATTTGACAGAATATGCCAATTCAAAATTTTGATGTAATTTTTTATAATCTCACCTACTTATAATTAAGTGGGTGTGTTGAAAATACTAATTACAAGTCGGCGAGCTTCACGTCTCCGTCGATTTGTTAGTTAGTCAGTCTGTCTGTCTGCAAGTTTTTAGTTCATGGGCTCTAAGCTTACTCAAACTCAGTTTTGTCATTCGGCAAGTAGGGGAGTTATTTAATGAAGTCGATCTTTATCTTTCTCGAGTCCATTTAAGTAGATAGAAGTCAGTTGAATTTATCGTTGTATTAATTGTTGAGTCAATTTTACTTCTATAGGAAGTTACAATCTTCATCTTTATAAGTCTGAGTCTATAGGTGGTCGAGATACATAGAACAGAGAGAACATAGTCGATAGAGCAACATCAACTGAAAGTAGTCGAAGAAGTCTAAGACCACAAGCTCATTGTGTTTTTCAAGTTGTAGAAATAGTTGTAGAAGTTGTTGGAGATGAAGCTTGTCTCAGTATTGTGATCTATAACGACGCGCAGTGCCGGATTTCTTAATATATATCAAGTATTTTGTGTTTTGAGAAATTATGTTGTTTTGTTTCTATGTCAAAAAATTATTTTATTAAGTGTTTTATCAAAATGCACAATATATTGAGCAGTTTGGCCAGTGAGCCTTAAGTCCTGTGAGTTCAGTCACAAAGTTTCGTGGCGCATAATATTTGTAACTGCGTTGCGCATAGTTTTTTGCGTGTTGTAGATCTGAGATGAAGAAAGTGTTTCGAAGCTACTGCGGATCTTGGTGGTGGAGGCATTTTCCTGAGGGTTTTCCTTTCGTTGGTGAATTTCTCGAAGCCCTCATCATCCTTTGTAGGAGAATTTTTAATGAGATTTGGAGGGGAATTCAGGGGACAGTTCCGAAAAAAATTATCATGGACATACCATTTTTGACAACAAAAGTGGATATGCTCATAGTCAATTATCTGAATCTAGTTTAAGTCTCTGAAACTTAAGTAGATTGAAGCCAAAAGTGGTTTTGACACAATAAGATAGACACATATGCAGGCATATGATGTGTATTTTCCCGACTTTGTTGCCTCAACAATTTTGACAAAGGATTCAAGGGTGTTTCCAATGCCCTCCAAGATTTCAGGATCCCAATATTCGTGCAGTAGGGAGTATAGGCATATCCATACACAGGCAGCATTGAAGTCTTATTTGGCTAGGCTAAATTTCTCAAGTCATTGAAGAAATATGGACCATTTTCAAATATCCTCTCTCGGTCCTCCACATTGTTGAATACAACAGTAAAAAAAACTTTTGAACCCAGTTTATCTCTACTTCTCCTTTTGGTTTCCATCCAGTCTAGATCCACCAGATCAAGGATCAAGGCTTTTTCCAAACGCCAGAGTCCCATGAATTTGTAGATTATGTTGTGGTCCTGCATATATTGGATGGTTTCACAAATTTCTGAGGATATGATTTCATAACTCGGGGTTTCATTATTTTTCGTAATCTAGGTTCCTGTTCGGTGCGTTTCCGGGCAGTAGGGCGCATCATGCTTATCTGTCATTGATTGATCAGCATGTGGGTCACTTGGATTGCTTGTATTTTTCTCGGGCTGAGGTGCTGCCCATTGGTTCTGGGAATTGGTTGAAGGTTGCTTGCGAGGATCGCATCTGTTTCTAGCCACGATGTCTCACCCTGCCGCCCCCATTGCAGATGCCACAAAAAACACGGGGCCTGGCCGTAGCAAGAACTGTGATAAACGAAATGGCAAACAAGAAGAACAAATTCATAGAGAGCGATCTATTATTTACTGCTGCAGCTGCCATGATTATTGAAAATATATGACTCAGATAAAGGATATACGGAATATGTAAAAATCAATTTAACTCGAAATCTTGTTCAGATCAGTTGCAGAGGAACAATGGTACCCAAGAAAATTTGTAGGCTGTGAATATTGACCAAGTCGGGGTGAGGGTTAACAGCACCGTCGGGGCAAGAGATTAATGAGTGGACTGAGCGGGGGAAGAGTCTTTGTCTTCTAGACATATATCCGCTGCCCATGGCCCGGAAGGAGTCATAAGGGTTTTGCGGCTTTGATTGGTGTTTAGGACGAAAATCGGAATATCCACGTCACCGAAGGAGGTTGAGTCGGTCTCCTTATTCCTTGCGGGAGTTGTTTAAAGTTGAGTCGCCTTCTTTTAAAATGAACCTTTCCGTAACCTAGACCGTTAAAAAACGGTGTTCCGAAAGCACCAAAAAWTTGCGTCTCCTCAACGTAATTAGAATTGACTTTTCAACTGGTGGCTACAGCGCAACGCGAGTCCGATCGTCCGTCTGACGTATACCATCTTTTTAAACGGTTTACTTTTTAATAAAAGATAAGATTGTGGTAGGCAAACGGTTTGCTTTTTAATAAAAGATAAAAGGTAGCATCTTTGAATAGGCAAATGGAATGATAAAAAGGTGCTCATTATCAAATCATTTATGTTTTTGTTTTTCAAAAAGTTTGAATGGTTTAGTTTAATATAGGAATAAATTAATAAGTGAATAAATTTTTTTATTTAAATTTTTTTCTTATATAAGAATTTTGTTAAAAGTTATAATCAATTTAATTGATAAGAATATTAATATGAAACTGCATTTTTAAAGATTTTGAGATACTTTAAAACAATTAATATTATTTGATAGAAAATATTAAAAATTATATTTCTACTTAATTAAATTTTGATATCAATTTTTTTTAATTGAACATAATTTATAAAAATCTGAATTATTAAAAATTTCAAAAAAAAAAACAAATTTATTATAAAAATTAAATTTATCCACTTATTAATTTACTTTCTATTTATTTATTTATTATTATATAGTTAAAAGAATTTGAATTCATAAATCTTATCCCTATAATCCATGTGATAGCATAATCCCAAGCACTGAAAGGTCCAAAGTTAATCAAGGAAATGTCCCGACATTTTTGGATAATCAAAAGCGCTAGAAAGCCCATTGTTACGTTAAAAAATCAACAATCCCATTGTTACTTTAAAAGATTAACAATTTTAAAATTAAGTTACTTAAATCTTATATTTTGCACATAAACTCTTATTATGTAAGTAAGAAAGAAATAATAAAAAATAATAGAAGGGGTCTATAAATCAACAATCCCATTGTTACTTTCAAAGATTAACAATTTTAAAATTAAGTTACTTAAATCTTATATTTTGCACATAAACTCTTATTATGTAAGTAAGAAAGAAATAATAAAAAATAATAGAAGGGGTCTATAGTCATGCCACATAATTGGCAAAGGCCAAATGAAAGATGACGTGATAATTATATAGCGTTGCCACATGATTGTGAAAGGATAACAAAAAAAATCTAGAGAAATGTGACATGATTTCAAAAGTCCATACGAATAATAACACGAAAAGCACAATAATTTAAATAATATCGAATCAAATCAAATCCTGACATGTTTTATTATATATTAAATATATAGTATTTTTAATATATATATATATATATATATATATAATTATTTTTTAATAAATTTTTAAAAAGATAGATTTTATTATTAAAAATTATTATTTTTAAATGAAATAGAACTTTATCATATACATAGATATGTAGATTTTAATAAAATTAACATTTATTTATTTTTCATATAAATAGATATGTAAATTTTAATAAAGTTAGCATTTATTTATAAACTTTGAAGCTATCAAATTTTAATCATCAAAGTTAGCATAACATGAATTATTTTAATTTATTTCTTATTACACTATTTAAAAATAAAATTAAAAAAAGTTTTGTAACCTGAATGCTCTGCCACACGATTAATTAATTCATTGCTCAAATATGGATTCTCATAGTCATGGAATACCTGCGAATTGGATCCATCTTCCACCCTATTGTGACTAAATAAATCTTAATATCCATACCGATTATGCTGAACACCTATCTGAAAGCTCTTCTATTTTAATCTCGCGATTTCCGCATTTGATTGCTCATCGTTCACCATTTAATTAACCGTCCTTGATTATTCATCCTTCAGAAATGAATTATCCATCCTTGACCTTAACTCTGATATGATTGTCCTTGGTAAGGTAGTAATTTTGATTTTGATTTGATTATTGTATGTGCAGGTATGATTATGATAGGAGAGCTAATACAAAGATATAATAGAATATATTTTAACTTGGATATTTAGATAATAAAATTTTAATGATTGATTATTCATCTTTCACAAATGAATTATCCATCTTTGACCAAAACTCTGATATGATTGTCCTTGATAAGGTAGTATTTTTTATTATCCTTGACCTCAACTCTGATATGATTGTCCTTGGTAAGATAGTACTTTTGATTTGATTATTGTATGTGTGATTGATTATTCATCCTTCACAAATGAATTATCCATCTTTGACCTCAACTGTGATATGATTGTCCTTGATAAGGTAGTATTTTTTATTATCATTGACCTCAACTTTGATATGATTATCCTTGATAAGATAGTACTTTTGATTTCATTATTGTATGTGTAGGTATGATATGAGAGCTAATACAAAGATATAATAGTATATATCTTAACTTAGATATTTAGATAATAGAATATTTAGCATAATAGAATAGATTTTGACTTGGATATTTTAGTACTGTGAGTATGTAGTAAGGATGTGAGCACGTAGTGTAGAGAGGAATAAGGTCATTTCTAATATGAAAAGAGTTTGGATTACAATGTTGTAAGATCTCTTGGTGCAGAGAGGAATAAGGTCATTTCTAGTATGAGAGAGCTTGGATTACATTGTTGTTAGAGACAAGGAATTAATGATAATAATAACAAAGCCATTTATTCAATAAAATAATTTGTATTTTTATTTATTTTTAAATAAATTTAAATGTCTTATAATTATGGGAAAAAAATAGCCCTCCACTAAGGGGTATTTAGTCCTATCAATCATATTGAACCAATGACAATGATTTTCTAAATTATAAAAATATAAAAATAAAAATAAAAAAAACTAAATTAACAATTAATTACATAAAATATTAGACAATTGAAAAGTTTTCATACCAAAATGCACCAATTAATACACTATAATACATCAAGTAATAAGTAATAGGCAGTCAAAAGGTGTTGTTAGACATTGAAAATTTTTCATACCAAAAAGTACCAATTAATACACCATAATGCACCAAGTAATATGCAGTCAAAGGGTGTTGATCTTGAGGTGAAAGCTAGTGTTCCTAATGGGAGGCCAAAGGTGTTGTTAGGCATTGAAAAGTTTTCATACCAAAAAGTACCAATTAATACACCATAATGCACCAAGTAATATGCAGTCAAAGGGTGTTGATCTTGAGGTGAAAGCTAGTGTTCCTAATGGGAGGCCAAAACTAATAAAATTTAAAAATAACAATTGTTTGAGTTATTTAAATATAAATAAACTCTTTCTATATTTGAGTTATTTAAATATAAATAACTCATATATATATATAGACTTAGTCTAAAAGTTTTAGGCTTTGTGTATATTTTTGGATCAATTTTGTGGTGAAAAATTGTTTAAAATGTAGATTTGAATGATTCAATTTGTAGAATTTCAATGTTTTAGAGATTTTTTTTTTTGAGACAACTCAATTCATTTATATATTTAAAAATGCAATTTAAACAACATAAATTTACAATTTCATATAGATTTTCATGACCAAATTTTAATAAAACATACCAAAATACTCTACCATTATGTAATTTCAAAATGGAAAGAATTTCAAAATGAAAAAATCATGTAATTTCAAAATGGAAAGAATTTCAAAATGAAAAAGAGGAAACATGAGAAAATAAATTGTATATCAAAATGAAAGAAGATGAAACACGAGAAAATAGATTGTATATCAGGGATTCCGTACTCAACGATATTATTGATTCCACGTTATTAAATCCCCTAAGTTAAAATTGACTTGTCCTTCTGCGAAATTGAGTCAGAGGATAATTTGCTTTATATTGATTGATTATGGATCGAGAGCGAAAACATATTTTGTCATTTAGATAAAAGGGTTAAAAAAAACAAAGCTCTTTTACAGGGAAGAGGAAGAGTCCACTATACACGTACTATTCAAATTTCAGGACATCTGGTAATTAGCCCAACGAACCCAACAATTGAGTATCTTCTTCTGTTATCTCTACCTCTCATAAGTTATTTGGAGTGGCAAGCCTTCGTAGACATCATCGGTATCTTGGATGTGAGGGTTGTCGATGAGAATGAAGGGGGCGTTACATTTTTCGCTGATTGTCTGCAGAGTTTCTCCTTCCCCAACGATGTATATCTCGTCGCAGGGATGCTCCTTCTTAACAATGGGCCTGGCCGTAGCAACAACTGTGATAAACAAAATGGCAAACAAGAAGAACGAATTCAAAGCGAGCGATCTATTATTTACTGCTGCAGCTGCCATGATTATTGCAAAAATATGACTCAGATAAAGGATATACACAATATGTAGAAATCAATTTTACTCCAAATCTTCTTCGTATCTGTTGCAGAGGAACAATGGTGCCCAAGAATATTTGTAGGCAGATAAGGGAAGAATATTGACCAAGTCGGGGTGAGGGTTAACAGGACCGTCGGCGAAAGAGATTAGTAAGCGGACTGAGCAGGGGAAGAGTCTTTGTCTTCTAGACATATATCCGCCGCCCATGGCCGGGAAGGAGTCACAAGGGTTTTGCTGCTTTTGATTGGTGTTTAGGACGAAAATCGGAATATTCACGGCACCGAGGGAGGTTGAGTCGGTCTCCTTATTCCGTGTGGGAGTTGTTTGAAGTTGAGTCGCCTTCTTTTAAAATAAACCTTTTCGTAACCGAATCTAAACAGTTAAAAGTTAAAAAAAAACAAGAACTAATACTCCGTCAATGCCAATCGAATGGTATATACCGCCTTCGGCAGGCATACATAATAAGGTGCTCGGAAAGTACCAAAACAATTGCGTCTCCGAAACGTAATTAGAATTGACTTTTCAACTTGTTGAAACAGGGAAACGCTAACGTAATTAGAATTGACTTTTCAACTTCTTGAAACAGGGAAACGCTATTCCGATCCTTCGTCTACTTATTAATATGCATTAGGTTAAACGTTATATAAAATGAGAGATTTTTTATTTGTCTAAAATCTGGAGAGAAATTGCTAAATTCATAGATTTGAGTGATTATTTCTTTATAATTCAAGTGTTTCAGAAGTTTTTCAACATGCTGAATCTATTTCTGAATGCAGAAATAAATTTTGAATAACAAAAAATAGTAATTAGTGGAAAAATATTTATATAGCTGGATTTTTGCTAAAAAAATCCATTTCGTAGAATCACTAGACAACGTCCTTATTAATTTATTCAGAAGAATAGTCTAAATATTTTAGCTTTTGGTTATTTTCTGGTAATTTTTTCCTTTGATTTTACCCCAAATCCGGTGAGGAATAGTTGGATCTTGAGTGGCTAAGTTAGTATAATCTAAGTGTTGCAAGGGTTTTTCAACAGGCCCAATCCATTTATGCATTTAGAAATACAATTTAAACAACAAAAGTAACAATTTTATCCAAATTTATATAGCCCAACCAAAAAAACAAAAATTAAAAAATTTAACCAAAGCCCTCTTAAACGGTTTTATTTTTAATAAAGAATTAAGATTATTTAAAAAAAATAAATACTTCTTCTTTCTACATGTTTAAACAGGTAAATGGAATGATAAAAAGGTGATCTTAAAATAGGTAAATGGAATGATAACAAAAATGTTAAGTCATATGAAGATAAGTAGAAAGTCATTGTCAAATCATTTATGTTTTTCATTGTGGCTTAAAGTTATTGTCAAATTGTTTGTGTTCATCATCGTGGAATGATAAAAAAATGATCTTAAAATAGGTAAATGGAATGATAAAAAAATGTTAAGTCATATGAATATAAGTAGAAAGTCATTGTCAAATTATTTATATTTTTGTGACTTAAAGTTATTGTCAAATTGTTTATGTTTATCATTGTGGTATAGAGTAAAGAAGTTTGAATAATTTATTTTAATACATTAATAAGTTAATAAAGGAATATATTTATTTTTTTATAAAAATATTTTACAAATTTTATAGAAAATTGGTTAAAAGTTATAGTTAAATTTAATTGATAAAAATATTTAACAATATCTTCAAGAATTTTGAAAGTGTATTTTTAAGAATTTACAATCTATAGTATTCGATAGAAAATTTCTTATAGTTAATTGAATTTTGATTTTAATTTTAATTTTTTTAATTTAAGTATAACTTAAAACAACTAAAATAACTAAAATTCCAAAACATTAAACAAATTTATTGAAAAAATTAACCACTTACACTTATTGATCGAAACTTTTAAAATTAATAAAAAATTTGTCAAAAATCATATTTTTTAATTTCTCTACTTATTAATTTACTCTATTTATTATTAAATCATTAAAAAAAAAAAAATTCATATATATTCTCTAGTGATAACATAGTCACAAGCACACTCAAAGTTGTTTGATAGAAAAAATTTCAAAAATCATATTTATAATTAATTGAATTTTGATTTTAATTATTTTTTTTAATTTAAACACAATTTATAACAACCAAAACTAAAATTCCATAACACTGAAAAAATTGAATTTCTCCATTTATTAATTTATTATATTTATTATTAAATCATTAAACAAAATTTAAAATCCATAATCACAATCACTTAAAAGTTGCAAAATTGATAGAAAATTGGAAAAAAAACATATTTATAGTTAATTGAATTTTGATTTCAATTTTTTTTTAATTTAAAATCAATTTATAACGATCAAAATAACTAAAATTAAAAAAAGTCAACAAATTTACCTAAAAAAAAATGTTTTTTCCATACTTATTAATTTACTCTATTTATTATTAAATAATTAAAAAAATTTAAAATTCATAAATATTCTATCAATTAATAACAAATCACAAGCACAGAAAGTTTCAAAGAAACGTTTCGACATTTCTGGATAATCTAAAGCCTTAGAAAACCCAATGTTACTTTAAAAAAAATGGACAATTTTAAAATTAAATTACTTAAATTTATTTCGCACATAAACTCTTATTATATAAAGAATATCTAAATAATAATTAGATAGAAGCAACGTCCTCCCTACAATAAGCATATTGTTTTGTGGATTCGATTTCGTAAATGTGAAAGAAAAAGTAACACAAGGGATATAGAGTCAAGCTGCCACATAATTGGCAAAGGCCAAATGAAAAATGACATCATAAATATATAGCGTTGTCACATAAAATATGATTAAAATATTTTATATATGATTA